>JAATLQ010036054.1:10583-34596 GCA_013421005.1 Heliconius erato x Heliconius himera | reverse complement strand
ACAAATACGGACAGCGCACCAGGGTATACATGGTTCCTTACTTAATAAATAATTTGGACACTAAAATAAAAAGTAAAATTACTGAGGGGAGTTTAAATCAATTATTAAAGAAATATTATTTAAATTTATAATTTAGACGAATTATGGTACTCGAGACAAACCTTCGTGGTTTTTTGTAGTGCTTTATTATTGTAAAATTATATTTGTATGGATATTTGATAGTAATAAATAAAAAAAAATAAAAAAAAAATAATATAAATCATGATAATTACCACTATCCTCCCGACTGTCTATCAAATTCCTCGCATTCTCAATGAGTTGCTCCACCTCGGACAGCTTACCGCGACGCCACTGCACCTCTATGAGTTGCGCGAGCGCCTCCCAACTAGTCGCTTTCACTGACAATATCTGCTCTAAATGACGTTGTGCCGTTTCCAAATCCACCTGTGAATAGATCTTGGATGTTATGAAGCTCCATAACCATAAAGAAGATAAGAAATTTATGATTTTAAGGCGGACTACTTGACGCCCCCGCTCACACCACTCACCGCTACTCCGTAAGTATCGTTTAAGTAATTTATGTATGTTCGTATATTATTATTAACATAAAGTTTGACTCATGTCTGTGTTGACAAGCTTCATAAATATTCTTAAACATTTTAAAGTGTTATTCCACACTTAGGAAAGAAAACCGACCGAACCGACCGACTAGGCTCTGACCTGTGTCTGGCTTAGTGGTCAGAACTTCCAAGAGGCGCGGGTTCGAGTCCCGCTAAGTTCAATTTTTTATACGTTTTCTAAATAAGTATTAAGCTTCCTAAAGTATTTGTTGGGCTATACCTATCGAATATCCGAAATAAAAAAACTTATCCATAAACTTACTCATTAGTTTCGAATATGGGAAGAGATCTAGTCTAATGAGATTTTATTCACACTAGTGGGAATCGAGTTCATAACCGTCGCTTTTACAGTTGTAAGTTTGTGTCTCTGCACCACGACGGCCTCGCAGATCTAACAAAAAAAAGTACTTACTTTACGAAACGCCAAATCGGCCATCATAACAGCGGCAGATTCATTGTTTGGATCAGCGTTCAAGAGCACAGTGCAAGTTTGCTCACATTTTTCAGAATTATTCATCTGAAAATAAATTATTTATCGGGAGTTTTTTTTCTTTCTCTGCATTTACGTTTGCTAAACATGATAACAATTTAACAAAAAAAACATAAATACAAATAACACAAACAAGACAACATAAAATTTTGTCAACATTTTGTTTTTACATTGTAGTGTAGGGAGCCCCCTCCCTGAGGTGGGGACCTAGTGTATACACACCGTTCCCGTTGAGATACTTCTGTGTTTTTTTCGTGTCTCCTATTTTCCGCCAATTTGGGAATGCGTTGCTGTTGAGTGGCGGAATTCAACGCCACGCTTTGACTCTACAGCAGAGCGAAGACATAAAAATATTAAATGTTTAATTTCTTCACGTGGAACTCGAACCCACAATCTGTCATGTTTTCAGTCACACGCTTGTGCTCCTACGCTTCGACTAGCCTCACATTTTAACTAAATATAATATAAACAGTAGGTTTATATTCAATTAATGTAAATTGATATAGCAATGTCCTTTAGTTAAACATGTACCAACAAGACCAAGGAGTTTGGATCAGCGACACAGATTACGTAAACGCGACGGTTGTGGGTACGATTCTCATTAAAGGGAATAAGTTATTAAAACAGGCAGAGTTTTCAAAATTGGGCGGTGCGTGATGAATAGAGTTCCTAAATACTTGGTTTCCTGCCATATGCGGGATACAGCGTGAAAGGCACTAACCTGCGCATACAATTTAGCCAAATCCAACAAAGTATTAGCATCCCTTGGAACATGAATTAAAGCTTCAGAATAAAGGTTAGCAGCAACAGCCGGTTCTTTCAAAGATTTAATCTTCGCCAACGAACACAAAATCATGGACAACCGTTTCTTCTCCTCTTCCAAATCTCCTCTTGAATCTATTTCCATTCTTTTAAGGACCGCCATTTGTAAATCTTTAGCCTCTTGCAGAATTGAGTTAGTGTTGGTTTGTGCGTTTTTTAAATCGCGACTTTTAGCTTGTGTCAGCAACAGACGTACGCGACGCTTCAAAGTGCTTATATCCTTTTCCTTATTGTACAATTGGTTTAGTTCAGAGGTTATTACGGAATCCACTTTGCTGTATTGTTTGAGCTGAAAAAAATATATTGTGAAAACAGTAGGATAGATATGAAGAGATACATTTTTAAAAGAAATTTATTAGTTTTCTTTTTTAGAAAATGTATTTAAAAATATAATTAACGGGGTTAAAATCGGTCTCTAAAAACCTGTGGGAGACTTAACAGTTGGACGATTTTTAAGAGACAAATAATATTTTATAGTGTCAGTTCCTAAATTTAAAAAAAAAATATTAAGTAATAATTTATTAATTAACACTAAAA
Source organism: Heliconius erato x Heliconius himera (assembly GCA_013421005.1). Taxonomy (NCBI): domain Eukaryota; kingdom Metazoa; phylum Arthropoda; class Insecta; order Lepidoptera; family Nymphalidae; genus Heliconius; species Heliconius erato x Heliconius himera. Next base: position 32,127 of record JAATLQ010036054.1, on the reverse strand, counting down.
TATTATCGACACACGATACGACGACAACTTGAAGAAGCAGATTTTTTTATACTAATAATAATAAATAATTATTAAAAAATAATTTCACTATGGTGGTATAAAAAGCATATTATATGATATACTCGTAACATATAACTCTCAAAGTATGACATTTTCTAATATATATAATATACACATATATTCTAATATACCTTTATAAGTAGTTCAAAATATTCAAATTTCAATTCGTCGTCATTCAGTAATTTGATGGCATTCTCATAGTGCAATGTCGCCTTGTCATATTCGTGCATTTTAATTAACGCTGTGCCAAGTTTCTTCACTAATTGAATATCTTTAGGATTCCCTCTCAAGGCTGTTTCATACGATTCAGCTGCTTGTATAGGTTCTGCAAATAAAAATAAATATTTTTTTAGCTTCACGCAGTATTCCTCATATAGCAGGGTAGGCAGAGGGAACCTGGTGTAAAGACACTATCACCTTAGTCCACCCAATATTTGGAAAGATTGCGTGTTTAGCGGCGGAACTCAACGCCACACAGTCCTCTTACTAGATCGAGGATATGAAAAAAAACTTTAATCCATCGAGTGAGAATTGAGCCTACGACCGTCGAGAAAAGAACCAGATGGTTGGCTGAGCGATATTTTGCAGTATAAATTATTAACATCAGCTTCACGCTGTATCCCACACACAGCAGGGTAAGTCGACGGAACTTAGTGTAAGACACTCCGTTCCCCACTTTCTGCCGAATTCTGGGGGCATTGCGTGTTAAGTGGTAGAACTCAACGCCGCGCTTTGCCTCGACACCAGAGCGAAGAAATGTAAATATAAATTTAAGTAAATATTTCATCTCCTCGAGTGGGGATCGAACCCGCAACCAGTCGGTTTTACAGTCACATTTTATGCCGCTGCGCCACGACTGGCCTCAATTAACATTATTTTTACTAACCATGAATCGACATATAGGCATCCCCCATCATAGCATGTGCGTCTGTCAATGGATGATTGTTAACAATATCTTTGAAACACGATGTAAACATGGCCCTATCGTTTTTCTCTTTCAAATAAATGTGCGCCATTTTGCTGTGAGCTTGGAAGTAATAAGGCTGACCAGGTTTGACTTCGTTAAGAATCTCTATGGCATTGTCGATATCGCCTTTCTGTAATGCTAAGTCTGCCCGAGCTATAAGTAAACGGCTTTCTTCCGTTGTATACGATATTTCCTGAATGGCTTCCTAAAAGAAGAAAATCATGAAAAGAAAAGAAACATTGTAAGTAAATGGTAATCGCAACTATTTGCTGACATATTTTAATTTTATAAGAGAAGACTGCCTACTTTTTGCCCACTCTAAGCGAAAAAGCGGTTACTATTGTTACATAAATCATACAGTTTCTATGTGTAACTAATTTTTAGTGAACTATTTAAATAAAATCTTGACTTAATAGTTATTAAATATATTATCATTATATTTACCTGCATAGTCTTGCCTGCTTCTCCATATAGTCCTAAAGCTGTTTGTAATTCAATTATTTGCAAAAATAACGTAGTTTTATCGACTATATTTAAATCAGCTTCGTTTTGCCTATTTATGTTACTTCTACTTGTTAATATTTGAAGACTTGTATTAAAGCTTGACAAGGCATCTTGCGGTTGATTCAAGTTATTCAAAATAATACCATTGAGGAAATGATACATAGCGCTGTCGCGTATTTTAAAGTTATAACTGAGACACATTTCTAAGCACAGAGCTGCCTTAGTAAAAGCCCCCTGTTGAATATTGATTTGTGCAATCAAAACTTGACAACCTCCATGCGTGTTATCAATATCGATAATCCGTTGAGCCAATTTTTGCGCTTCAGTCGCATGGCCAAATAAGAACTTCAATTTTGCCAGTTCAAACAAAGCAGTTATTAACCCTGGACACGCTTTGCAAATAGTATCCAATAGGCTTATACACTTTGATACTAAGGTGTTCTTTTCATCCTGTGAGTATAGCAAATGACCAATAATTACAAACGGTTTTTTGGGTAAATGTTTTTTGTATTCTTTATACACTTCCATCAAGAAATCTGGATCTAAATTTTTAATGTATTCTAAGCTGTAGGGATAGATGTCTGCCAGTAATATTTTTGTGTCAACTGCTTTGTTTAAGAATGATACTGCATTTGAATTTTTGCTATTCAATTGTGCTGATAGTAGATATAAAATCGGAAATTTCTGATTTCCTTGCATCTCATATAAAAGTTCGATTTGTTGGGCAATTTGATCGACTGAACTATTTTCAAACATTTGACAGAGGGTAAGTCCACACAATGCAGTTATAGAGTTGCTATCAATTTTACTCGCAGCTTTGAAGAAACTTAAGGAGTCTTTATATTTGCCTTGCAAAATACATTGATATCCAACTTCACTTAGATAATCAACATTGTTAGAATACATTTCAGATGCATATTGTGCAAATCTATATACTTGAGAAAGAACTGCGCTAGATCTTGCGCATATTTTTGAAAATACTTGTGCGGTATTGCAAAAAAGATATCCATTAGAAGGCTCTTCATTTTCCAAAACAGTGAAGAAATTATTAAGTATATCAACTGCTTCAATGTAATCAGCATTTTTGCAAAGAGCTAAGAAGATTCGGATTCTTAGTGCATCAACATTGTTTGGATCTAAAGAAAAGACTCTTTCTAAGGCATCATATACTGCATCCCATTTTTGATTAGCAAATTCATTTTTCATTTTTTCAACTATAGGTACAAGTTGGCTTGGATTTTTAACTATTAATTTGTCTAACAATAGGTTAGAAGCATCAAAATCTCTTGCCAAATATTTAAATTTTGCCAATCCTGTTAAAGCACATACATTTCCATCATCTTTTTGTAGCGCTAATTCAAAACAGTCTATAATAGAAGATTGAATTTCACCAATACTTAAATACATATCATTCCATGCCTTGAGGATTATAGCATCCAAGTTACTGGGATCTTTTTTTAGACTTTTATTTATATAATCAGATGCTTTTTCATAATTTTCTCCAAATGACAGAAATAGACCAGTATAGTAGAAGGATACAGAAGTAGCCAGTTTACGTTCTTCTTTCAATCTTGATTCTAAATTGTATAGATCATCTCTTTCATAAGTATTAAGTAATTTGTATCCATATATTAGCGCCATTATAACAGCAAATTTTATATCTTTGTTAGATTGAAGAGGCCTTAAATCATTTATACCTTTTTGTATTTGTCCTTCCAAAATGTTGGATATGCCATGATAGAATAAGAATTCTGCATTTTCTGTATAATTAGATGATGCTTCTTTTGCTATAGTTTTAGCTTTTCCATAATATTTTTCTCTTATATAATAATGTATGTTACACTTGTACCAAGATATATCCATTTTATTCTAAGTCAAATTTAACCTCAATATCTTTAAATTTATTTATATTGTCTTCATAGTATTTAGCAAGAAAGTGACATTTACAAATCACATCCAGTGTGTTTTCCAGAGCAAAGGCAAATGCATGCTGTTGAAAATAAAATAACTGAGAAATCAGCCATAAATGAAACTAGTATAAACCATCATTGATTGAAATGATGAACACAATAATTGTTGATTTGATTACTACTATGGGGAGATGAATTAATTTAATTTCATCTTTTTGGTAACAATACAAAGAGCAGTACGTATTTCTGCTACTCTATATGCAATGTCTTCAATGCTACTCTATATGAATTGTGGGAAAGTGGGAAACTGGGATTGTTAACATTCCCTCTGTCTACCCTGCTATAAGAAGGCAGCAAAAGAATAAAAATTAAGGAATAATTATGGTTAAAGATTAATTAAAAATATCTTACAATTAAGTAAAATAATTTGAGGCAAGTTGTGGTCACAAGGGTGTGACTGTAAACATGACGGGTTGCGTTTTCAAGTCTCACTTGAAGAAATTTAACATTTAATATTTTCATTTCTTTGCTCTGACATCAAGGCAGTGTGGCATTGAGTTCTGAGAATACACAACATCTCCAAAATTCTGCAGATGTGAGTACAGGACACAATGTAAAGTTGAAAAAAAAAAATTTGTACCTGAGCTAACAGCTTTCCAACGCCTTTCCCTTGAAACTCTTTTGGAACATTTGTGTGAATAAAAGTTATTTGTTGATCTTTCTTGTCATAACTTATTGTTGCTTCTGCTGTTGAAAATTTAATTAAAGTTATCCAGTAGGAGCCACAAATTTAAAAAAGAATTGTTTATGTAAAATAGATAATAAAAATTTAAAGCCATTTAAAAATTTTAAAGGTGATAAATGTTCTTTTCGATTTTTATTTATTAGTAAAAATTTTAAGAAAATAACGTTGAAGTTTTTTTTACTTACCACTGTCCAGAGTCACAACAAATTGTTGCTTAGCAACATTATTTATAACCTTCAGCGCTTGCGTGGAGAAGGCCCTAGCGCGAGTTATCATTCCCGACATAGAATAATATTTTCGTTCTAAAATCTATTATTTTGATTTGCGCCTTTGTAATATTAATTTTAAGATTAGGAAAAGACAAAAGTTTAAGTCACGGCTATTGTCGGCTTAGCAGCTGTCAACATGACAAGTAAACATGTTTTAGTTTATACTTGTCAACAACATTCCGTATTACGCTTGTGATATAAAAAGTTACTGTGATAGTGAGTTTTTATTTTCTTATATTCCTATTTTTGTATTATTTTATTCTTATTCGCATTTTTATAGGTTATAGGCTCGTTGCCCATGCCCCGGTACATATATTTATAATGTAATTATACATATATATAAGCTATTTGTACCGAAAGGTGTAAATTGAGTGAGTGAAATCAAGCGCACAGGCACAAATAACAGGACAAGTAGTAATTTCCACTCGAGGAAATGAAATATTTCATATTTTCATTTTTTCGCTTCCCTTAACTCGCCACTCAACATACAATGTCTCCTGAGTTCGGCGGAATATCGGAAACGGAGTGTCTTAACACTAGGTTCCGTCTGCAACACTAGGTTCCGTGTATGTATATGGGATACAGCGTGAAGGTGATTAATAAGTACTTTGATATAATTTGTACTAATACTCCAATAACTTTTACTATCATTATTGTATATTAAATACTTACCTATCTAATCTATGCTAATTGGGATGTAGCCAAAATAAGTGGGTAAACATTTATCAAAAATATTCATATGTGAATAAGTTTATATTTTATTATTAGACTGGTATTTTGAATATGATTTCTTAGAATATTTTATTCTTTATAAATATACACATACTAAAAAAAGCAAAAATCTACACTTTTGAGTAAAACGGTAAAGATAATTTTCTTTACGAAAATGGATATTATTTGGAATCAGTAACTCATTACTAATACAAATAATAATAAAAAAAATTGACAAACAACTTATAAATTGACATATAAACACCATAATTTTAAGAGAATCAATTTCCAAAGAAATAAATAAAAGACTGGGACCTAAATTTTAAAAATATTAAAAGAATATATGTGAAAGTGGAGAGTATAATGTACAATATGCTATATGCATATATAGTAGGCACTGTAGGTGTTTTTATTTTTTTTATACTCGCCCCCTAATGTAGTCAGGGCTTATTTGCATCTTCACTTTATTATTTTTCAAAGGATTTTGGCCTTCAGCTTAAGATTTAACTCCTGTATCTAGTGCAACTGTGGAAACTACTCTATATTATAAGATAATAATATTTTCCACTAGTACAGTAGTATCCACTAGTAACAACCAAATGAAGTTTCCCTAATAATATACAAATGTTCTTAATAAAATAGTAAAATTTTGAACATTGGTCGAGTTTTCTTTTTTTTCGTGGCAATGGGGATTCGAATAATTTTACAACTCGACATTTATTTCCCTCGCAGTTGAAAGATGCTCGGTTTTGTACAAGACTTCCAAACTATAGATACGATACACAATATTATGCACGATGCACAAATAGCAAGTACCTAGGTACTATAGTTGTTTCATACTACATAGTGTATATTAAGCCATTATTTTAGCTTAACTTACAATCGGGGTTAGTTATATATTGTTGCTGATTGGTACATATATTATGAATATAATCGTTAACTCGAGTGTGGAATGAAATCATGACCACCTTATTTACAGTTGGACACTGTTACACTGCCTCGCGACGGCTTCAGTAGTTATAATAATAATTTACAAGCATTTATAATCCAATTTGCAATTTACATAATAAATTATAATTTACCAAAACTTCAATATCTATTAATATTATATCTATTAATATTATATTATCCAGCCTTTGTCCATTTTACGACCGCGGCAGGTGTTTCTTATTCTCGGCATGGATGGATCGAGGAGGAGCGCTGCGCTGGAGTTACACTTGGTAACACTGCTCCAAGACTGGCCTCGACTCGACTCGACTGGACTGGCGGATGTTGTAATTTTCAAATAATCATTTATAAAAGTTTAATTTTAGTATGAAGTAATAAAACAATTAAACAATACTTATATTAATGATATATAATATATACAAATAAATGCATTTGCATTCTCAAAAATACATTGAAAACAAAAGTAGCGTCTTGTAACATAATACGACAGGTTCCCTTCGAGTTAGGGGCACACGACGGACGTATGGCATGAGTCAATCAACAGCTGTGCAAGGTCCGTTGTCCGCGGCGTCGCGGGTGCGCCCGCGCAGGTCACAGTCGTATATCGAGCGCAGTGCGCGCTACGCGCTCCGTCACCCACCGCCAGCAGGTGCGGCGTTGAGCTATAGACCCTCGACCACATGTTAATTGAGATATTAGTAAATTGGTGTAAATATATTTTTACCAATTTTGAGTTTAAATATTATTTAATCAATATCTTACTTTTTTAATTCAATGTTTGTTATATTACATTATTGTTGTAAGAATTTTATTAATACAAATAAAAATATTTACCTGCTCGTATTAGTATTATTTTACGACAACAACTGTGTTTAGTAAATATGTGAATTTATATTTATAGAAAATATGAATTTAAATCTGATTGCAATATTTTAATTACGAAAATAAAATTATTATGACTTTTAAATGATATAACATTATTAGAATGTGAACAATGACTGTTATTGTAAAAAAGGATTTACATGAAGAGTGAAGTGGGTTCAAAAAACTTTTTATAGTGATTGGTCCTAGTGCATTGTTCTTAATTGTGTTCTGTGGGAGCGGGCTTATGGGGCAATGTGTATCCCGGGACCATCCGGGCCCATACGCGTTCGCGCGTCATTATGACGCGGAGAGTCTCGCCAGCAGTGCTAGCGGGAGTACTAGGAAAGTGAGTATACTACAATGATATGAAATAAGATAAATTGTTAGTGACTGAAGACTAAAAGGCAGTTCAACTTATCCAATTTTAATACAATGCTTGTTAATTTGCAGAGTAAAGAAATAGTGTAAGCACTACATTTAGTAATATTGATAGTTTCTATGATCGTGTCTATTAAGAAAAAAATATCATCAATCATAATGAAACGAATGATATAAATTTCACCACTATCTGAAACATATTACGGAATTATCTTAATAATCATTAAATTACCGTCAGAAACGCATTAATTAAGTCAAACAATAAATTTCCAGCGACCAATTTATATATGGTCTATTATACTTATTATACGTATTATTTATAATTAATTATAGTGTAAACGGCTATAAATGACATTTTTTTTTTAATTTATCTATTTTGTTATTTACTACTCGTAATTTATATAACCAATAAGTAATATAGTAGGGGTAAATTAATTAAATCAAATTGAATAAATTTCACATTAACTATATTGGTATTAGAATTAAAAAGAAAGTCTAAAGTTTACACATGTTAAAACATTTTATTAATAATTCAATAATTGTTATTTTTTTAAAATATAATATTTAAATATTTTGTAATTAAAATGAATTAGTGATATATAACATTTTCTCTTTCTAACATTAAATAAATATGATAACTTTATTTCTCAAATTATAATAACATCCAACATTCACCGGCTTCTAATACATGCACACATAAAATACGTGCGACATATAAACAAAGAACTGCTTCGATTAGATCATCAGGTAAAGCAGACAGTGAGTCACTTAATCAAATATTTATTAGGTACCCTATATTTTTTGTATCAATAAATAAAATTATATTATTAAATTATATATATTTTTATGTTGTGTCTCGCTATGTGCGAAATATAACGGATTTAGGGATAAAACTCATCGCGAAGAACTGAACATAATTTATTCGAAAGAGTGGGCATCGAACCCACAACTGTCTGATTTGTATTCAGAAGTTGTGCCGCTCCGCTACGACGGCTTAATGTTATTTATAGTAGTAGATTTTTTTTACAAAACATAATCTAATTGACTTTCTTAATGAATACGGTCAATACTAAATAAATAGTTTTTATAAACTTAACGTATACATGGTGGCTGGTTAGTAATCTTATTAAATAGATATATCAGGTTGAAGTTATAAAAATATAATATTGTCTGATCCGAAATCTTTTACAAATAAAATATATTGGAACGTTTGAAATTAAAGCGAGTTATGTTAAATCAAAAATACTCTTTATTGTACAGAAGAAATAATCATTTAACATTAAATGAAAAATATATGTCTCTTTAACAAAATCGATAGAAAAGGCTATATTCATTCTATAAAGTTCCCTTATAATTGTTTGTTTCTCTCATTCACATAAGCGAAGCTCATAAAAGCGTACGTATCTATAGTCAGCCTTAAATTATTGTACGCAAAAAAATTAAAACGATGTCAGTCAGTCATTCAGTCAGACTTATCAATAAGTTCTATCGACGTGCGGAAAAGGTTCCGCATCCGCATAACATGTTAAAAAACGACCTCCTCCGATTCAAAGCGTCGTTTGCAACCGATTTCTGATAGTAATCTCCATTTATACCAATCTAATGATATAATCATAAAGTATCTCTTCTTGTCCGAAAGAGGCCGGTCGTGGCGCAGCGGCACGAGGTGTGACTGCAAAACCGACTGGTTGTGGGTTCGATCCCCACTCGAGGAGACGAAATATTTACTTAAATTTATATTTCCATTTCTTCGCTCTGGTGTCGAGGTTAAGCGCGGCGTTGAGTTCTGCCACTCAACACGCAATGCCTCCAGAATTCGGCAGAAAGTGGGGAACAGAGTGTCTTAACATTAGGTTCCCTCTGCCTACCGTGCTGTGTGCGGGATACAGCGTGGAGCTAATAATAAAAAAAAATCTCTTCTTCTATAATAATAAATTGCAATAATTCTAAATCAAATCTATCGTGTGGAAACTCTACTTACGAATTCCATTCTCGATTGTTATTTATTACGACGATCTACAAAATAATTTTTCAATGACTGAACAAAAGACCTTTAGCAGAGTGACCTTTTGCTAGTTATCTAGATTCTGCACAATAAATGGATGTTTTCAGTCAACCTTGTACCAGTTTTAAGATATCAGATGGAACTTTCAAAACGTGACAGGGGATGAATGGACCCACTGTTTTGTTGGCAGGTAGGTGACGTGGTTCGTGCACATCAGAAATAACAATTAACTGGTACTGGTGCTTGATTGTTGATACACAATGGGAGGCAGTGACCTGATTATTATATCATTTAGTACTGATCCTAGTAAAATTAGGTCCACGCCGTTATAATTTTATTATATCATACTTCTACGTTCTCCATTTTTGTTAGTATTTTTTCATAATGTAATTAATATATGAAAATATATCTTTAGCCTATTGCACTCTTTTAAGAAGCTTTATTTTTAATTTTTCTTTTATTTCTATTCTAATGTGGAATTCTATGGCGAAGAATCAGCTTGATAAGTTACTTTAAATATTTTTCAAAACGCTATTAAAAATTAACTAAACCAAGGCTTTCTCCGTTTATTCTTGTTTCAAAATTTCAGCTTCGCCGAATTCTGGAGGCATTGCGTGTTGAGTCTTTGCACCGCCTTGGCACCAGAGCGAAGAAATGGAAATATAAATTTATATAAATACTTCATTTCAAGTGGAGATCGAACCCACGACCAGTCGAATTTACAATCAAACACTTCGTGCCCCTACGCAACAACTGGCCGCAAAATTTATATATTTTTTAAATTATTAAACATTTAAAAGCTATACAAATCGAAATATTATATGTATTACATATTGCTGGTTTTATTTATTTTTGGAAAACTATTTTAACTAACTAACCATAATGCATTTACTCTTATAATTAAATATAAACTTAAATTTATAAGTATTAGCTGTTCTTGTAAGCATATAAAATTAAAGACGTCTTGACAAATTAATGAGAATACAGGTGATTGATGTGTGATATAATGTTGTAATTACGTTTTCACCATCGCGATAGTTACGGGTGCGAGCAGGTTTCCGACTGGATGCTCAACTTAATCACTGAAGTGTACACTGACATGTTAAAACGTCGGTATTTCTAGTAATTCATCTTGATTTTAGTATGTTGTATTTGATATTTCTGCTCCCCTAGAAATCACTTAACTATAAGTGATGCTGGAGATAAGAGGTGTAAGATGGAGATTGTTATGTGTTTAGTAGATCCGTCTCTCATTTGTTGGTGAAGAAATAAACATTTAAATTCCTCTAACATAGTTTCATGGAATTGATTATAATCAGCTTCACGCTATATCGCGCACACAGCAGTGTAGGCAAAAGAAGAACCTAGTGTTAAGACACTCCATTCCATACTTTCCACTGAATTCTGGAGGCATTGCCTGTTGAGTGGTGGAACACAACGCCGCGCTTTGACTCGACACCAGAGCATAGAAATGGAAATATAAATTTAAATAAATATTTCATTTCTCCGAGAGAATATCAAACCCACAATCAGAGTGACTAAAAATTCACACTTTGGGCCACTGCGCTACGATTGGAATGATTATAAAAAGTACGATATTAGGAAAATTTATGTATAGAAAACGAGTCAATTGGAGTATTATTCATATTCCAACTTTTCTTAAAAAATAGAAAAGATGATGGCAGTTAAATATTCTACAAGGACATTAATAATACAAATCTATCACTTCTTCTTAATATGATTTTACTTTTTATATTTTTAAAATATATATTTACAAACACACTAAACAGGAATGGGTGAACCGAAAGTTGTTGTTAATCGACTTTTAGTGACATTTTATCGACATAATATAACTTATATCTTATGCATAAGTATTGAAGCAACTAATGCATAATAAATTATATCTAAAGATCTCACAAGCATATTGAAAGTTGTCTTTAAGTAATTTCGAATGTTAGAAATGTATTACGTAATATAAAACAAAATAGATTATAAGCTTAATGTAAAATTACAAAAAACCATATAAGAAACTGGTTGTTAGATGAATAATATATATCAGCCTCTCACATCTAAAATATTACACTTCTTATTAATATAGAGTTATAATTGCATATACATATCTGTAATTATAGTTGTTGCGTATTGTTATTTCAGAAATTACAAAATTTGAGTAATTTTCTTTCATAAGAAAAGATAATTTGGTTCTATGGCGGCGTTGAGCAAAAGCCTTAGAAACTAGTTTACTTTGACTGTATTAATATGAATTTTAACCTTTATTATAATATTTAATTAGCCATTATAGTCTTTTTTCTTTATCTTTATTAATAGGCATTTTTTATAATTTATATCAAATTAAATTATAAATTGTAATTATTATATTCTGTTTAAGGAGCTCATTAAAATTTTACTATCTCTGTTGATCTCCATAAATTGTGGATTAAATGTGGTTTCAAGATGACAAATTGGCGCTATAAAATGAATATGCTTTTTATTTTAACATAATATATTAGCCATTAGACGGCAGATAGACAAAGAAAACCTAGAGAAAGATTATTTTGTTTGAGTGCTAGTCTTGAACTAATACATGCGAGAGGTAAAGATATAATTACTAAAAAAAAGTGCCAGTCGGACTCGCCTACCGTAAGCTTCTTAATAATTTAAAGAATTCCAGGATATAAAAGTTGACAAAATTAAGATCGGCAGGCGTATGCACTCATTTGGTATGAAATTAACTACAATTAAAAAATATATTTTTTTATCTGAAATATAAATTTCTATATTTTCTTTAATTTCCGATTTTTTCCTTTATTGCAAGTTTTCGCTGAGAAATTAAATTTGTCCACATTGTTTGCCGGCGTATGCACTTATTTTGTATGAAATGCACTACAAATTAAAATTTATTATTATTAAGATTCCGTATCTTTTAAAAGGAACCCTCATAAGACTATAGCTTTTGATAAGGCAGTGAATTAGTATTATTAGAGGCAGGTAACAGGTCAAACAGTTCCCCAGAACACTCCCCATGATGAATACGGTAGAGAACGAACAGCGAGGATACGTCTCTACGCAAAGCCAAAGAGTCTAGCCTTTCATTCTAGCATTTTCTGTCTGTGCTCCGTGGGACCGTAGACTTGAATATTTGACAATAATTTCAGCTTGACCTGCTCTTGATCTTGAGACAATATAATAAGATTTATTTCATTTTTATCTTAATGCTATCTCTTTGTCAATAAAATTATATAAATATACGAGTAAATGTAAATATTGATTTTGTATAGAAATGAAATTGATGATATATTAGCTTTTATATAGTACGATGTGAAGCACACAAAACTTTCGCTCTTGTGGCGGATTAATTTACCTTTGTATATATGCGAATGCGGTTTCTTGGAGAAAAAAACTGGTGTTATGTGGATATTAGATATTGTTACCAAGTTGACTTTCTCACAGCTATTCGATATGAATCGGATTGAAAAGTTTATATTTTATTACATGTCTCGCATCTACTGCAATTATACTAGATTTAGAAGAAGAAGTATTCAATACTTTTAAAAATAATATTTTTTATTTATTTATTTTAAGTTAGCAAAAGAAGCTTTCTAAAGGACATTTCAAAATTCTTATAAATTTAAATAATAATTATTGTGCAGGGCAGGGCCACAAGGGTGTGACTATAACGCGACGTTAGTAGGTTCGATCTCTACTCGAAGGAAAGAATTATTATTTATTAATAAATGTTATTAAAATAATCATTTCTTCAGTCTGGCACCAAGGCAAAAGCCTGGCAAAATTCGTTGGAAATTGAGGAACATAGTTTCTTAACTAGGTTCCTCTGCCTACCCTGCTATATGCGAGATACAGGTGAAGCTGATTATTTAAAATAATTATTACATACAACGTATAAATAACATATAGAATTAAATTTGACATAATTCGACATCTCAAAGCTTGCAAATTTTATTGTAAATACATGAAATTATTAGAATAGTTTATATTTATATCTTGTTAATGAATCTCGTTATCACAAACCCATTATCGGTGAACGCGAACGAATGGACAATATTTTATTGTTGGGTGCGCGTTATTTATTGTATTTTCACGTCCGCACGAGTGTCCAGGGTCGTGACGATAGCCACGATAATTTACTTGTTCTTTGATTTCACCACAATGCGATAATACCATGCTTCTACTTATTTTGCAAAGACTATCAACCGGAAACCGATAAAATCACCAAAATAGTTGTTTAAAAAATATATTTTTTATATTGATTGAGACCAGTCGTGGCGCAGCGGCACGAAGTGTGACTGTAAAACCGATTGGTCGTGGGTTCGATCCCCCGAGGAGGATGAAATATTTACTTAAATTTATATTTCCATTTCTTCGCTCTGGTGTAGAGGTTAAGCGCGGCGTTAAGTTCTGCCACTCATCACGCAATGCCTCCAGAATTTAATTTTATTTTTTAAATTATTTATAAGTTAAGACATGGACGAAGATTAAAGTAAGAATATAATAAAATCACAAAATCTATAAATAAATTAATTTTCACTAATTTAATCAAAATAATAAGAATAAAACTTAGACTTTTCTTAGTATACCGTCTGAGTACCGTAAACCACATATTCCATAAATTTTAGTATAGGTATATAAAAAAATGCGGTTATATATCGCGGTTTAAATTCAATCCCATAACGGAATGACCCGTAGATCACTCCAACCGGTATTGAGTTTCTAGACTTAAGAGCTCCATTACTTATTCATTTAGACTTATACAGACTTTTCCTTTTAACCTGTAGTTTGTAGTTCATGATTTCTTGCAACTAAAATTAATATGTAGAACTAGGTGCTTTTAAAAGTTGTTGATATATCTAGGCCATGGTGGCGCAAAGCAAAAAAATATAATTGTAATTGAGATCGTTCTGAATTTTATTCCTGCACGGAGCAAGTATTCCCATTTGACTGCTCTGGCAAGACGCGGCGCTAAGTTATGGTTACTAATCATATAATGTCCTGAATTTTGACGAAAAATAGAGAAAGGAGTTTCTCGACACTAGGTTCTCTCTGTTAACCCTGTTTTGTTATTCTGTCACGTACAGTAGGTCGTCTTTTCGATTATTTAAGATTCTTTTCAGTTTTTAACATTTTTAAAATGTTATTGCACACTTAGGAAAGAAAAATACTTATTTAGGAAACGTATAAAATTTTTAGCGTAGCGGGACTCGCATCTGCGCCTCCTGGAAACCGACCAGGCGCTCTGACCACTAAGTCATACATAGTTTCTGGTCGGTTTCCAGGAGGCGCGGGTTCAAATTTTTATACATTTTCTAACTAAGTATATTTCTTTTGAGTTTTTTATATGTATCTATATATATTTAAAAATACATTTATAACTTATAGAAAAATAACATTGAGGATTGTTTTTATACAGTTATTGCATTTATCTATAACATACTTAATTAATATAAAATATTTCCCTTAAACAATATATCAATTAGAAATATGGGCAATCATTTTTGTAATGGCCACAATGTAATTTGCTTTGGACGTAGACTGTTAGGTGAACCGCTATACAATAACAATAAAACGTCTTTTATAAGAGGAATTGACGCTTTCCGATTGTACATGGCATACGGCATTTTAAATAAAGGTTTAATATTTATTATTTAATATAGATTTAACGAGATTATAGATATTTCGATGAGATTTTTTAAATTTCTGACAAAATATTTCTTTGATTGATAACATTAATTAAATATTTTATTAACTAAAACTTAAATTTAATTTAGTATATAAACGTTTATTTGTCAAAAGAATGCACATACGTATAATATATAATTTTTTTTAATGGAATTAAGGAGGAATCGAAGAAAATGGTTAATATCAGTCTTCTTTGGCTGTGACAAACATAGGTACAAGCTTTTTGTCCCTTATATTGAAAGCGAATTGTATAAATATTTAACCCACCCACTTTCCGCTTTTGAAGGCATTGCGTGTTGCGCACTTTGTGCCTTGTTACCCGAGCGAAGAAAAAATATTAATGAAAAATAATTCATACCCCGAGTGGAAATCGACGCCGCGTTACGACGGCCTGCTTATATTACTACTACTACTACTTATATCATGTAATTCGTTGATAATTAACGTTTACTTCTCGTTTACTATAAATATTTTCTGCTTAGAATATAAATCTACAACCGTCTCTGTCAACCAGAGACAATATAAGCCCCGCGTTGATGTTAACGATCTCATTTTCGTTCGATTAGGTACAACTTTAAAGTACATTTTATAGGTTTCTTAGATAAAGTTACCTAAATTAGGCATTGCTTGATGGCGCATACATTTCATATCTATTACAATTAATTATACTCACTATAAAAGCTTTTAAGAATCTATTTTTAAAATATTTAAATAAAATAAAATAAACAAATCAGCTTCACGCTGTATACCCCCACAGCAGGGTAGACAGAGGGAATGTTGTATTAAGACACTCTGTTCCCTACTTTCTCCCGAATTCTGGATTGAGCGGTGGAGCTCAACACATCGCTTGACTTAGATACCAGACCGAGGGCATGAAAATATGTATTTTAAATAAATATTTCATTTGCTCGAGTGAGAATCGAACCCACAACCAGTAGCGTTTACAATGACACCCTTTGTGCCCTTGCGCCACGACTGGCCTCATACAATATTTATTTAAAAAAATATTTCAGTCGAAGTCAACGACTAGGCCAATTGCAGACAATTGTGTCTTGTAAAGTTAGATAGAATCCAATTAAGTATTATCTATCAAGACTCATTTATTGTTCTAAATCATCGGTTCCCAACCAGTGGTCCATGGACCAGTAGTGGTCCGCAGCAGCTAAAATATGGTCCGCGAATGGTTAAAAATTATAGTGATTGAGCAAAGTCTGCCTACAATTAAGTTGCTTTCTTCAGTAAAACATAAAATATTTTGAAATTTAATTTTAACATACATTGAAATTCATTGATTTTTAATATTTACTTAAAAATTCACACACCCCATCATACAAAATGTCAGTCTTTTTTTAACTTTTGACTTTGAAATTTTTGTTTAAATAATCATTTATTTTTATTATACTTACAAAGTGGTCCCTGCTAACAAGAATTCTATAAAAGTGGTGATCTGATCAAGAAAAGATTGGGAACCCCTGTTTTAAATGACTGTCTGGAGACGAAACGATAAATTGTATTGTAAACTTCCGTTCTGTCTACCGCTGTCTTAAAATGTACCTACGTACCGCTAATTAATGAAGCTACGGGGAAATGGGTTTATTTTACGTTCATATATATTGCAGTCGTAGCAGTATAGGGGTACAAAGTGTGACTGTAAATCGACTGGTTGTGGGTTCGATCCCCACTCGAGGAGGTGAAATATTTACTTAAATTTATATTTCCTCAACACGCAATGCCTCCAGAATTCGGCAGAAAGTGGGGAACGGAGTGTCTTAACACTAGGTTCCCTCTGCCTACCCTGCTGAAGCTGATTGATATATAATGTCAGATCTCTATAGAAAATAACTATATAAAGTTTGAACACAGTGAATTTGTAACTAAAATAAAAACTTGAAACGATAAAAAATATTTTTTAGTGTAAGAGTAAGGCGAGAATAACGTGAAAAATTATTCATACTTGTTGAATAATAACGTAAGAATCATTCCTATAGTATATTAGATAAGTATATTAGATTGAGTGCTATTAGAAATAGTAATCAATTATCTACAAATCGCTGTTCGCTGTCTGTCTGTGCGTTGAAGATGTATGGAAAAATCTATTATTTGATTATTAGTATCTCAGAAACATCTTAACCGTTTTATATATTTGTTTTCATTATTTTTGTTCGGTAAACTTAATATTAAGTGTTTGTTTGTGGATTTGATTCCCACTCGAGGAAATGAAATATTTATTTATATTTTAATTTCTTCGCTCTGGTGTCTAGGTAAAGCGCGGCGTTGAGTTCCGCCACGCAACACGCAATGTCTCCAGAACTGAATGTCTTAACACTAGGTTCCCTCTGCCTACCCTGTTGTGTGCGGGGTACGTGAAGCCGATTTTTTTATTTTTTTTTAAATATAAACATTATGTGAATAGAAAAACTTTAATTCTACAAAATTGCTATAATTGAACTATTTTATTGCATTGACTGAAGCTTTTGTTTCCAATGTATATAATAGATAATGGATATATGTAGTTCAAGCGGACGAAGCCGCGAGAGGGTCGCTAGTTAATAAATAAACATTGTTAACACTAATAAACATTAATCTCCACATTACTTTACGACAAGTTACATGTTAGATTGTTGTTACATTAATTTTCCCAGCATCAAGCAAAAACGAATATGGTATGTATGGAAGCATTTACATGTGAGATGATCGAGTAGATACTAGATTAAGAGAAAGCTCTGTGCAGTTATGCATGCCGGGTAGTATTGCAGATGTTCTGATACTTTACCTTCTTAGTACTATGGATAGGAGTATAGATGTAAAACATGAATAGATATCAAATAATATTTCAAAAATAGTTAATTAACTATATGTTAACTTTTTTGACTCTACATTACTGTTATTTGTGTTTAAATGTCAGTGTAAATGTGACAGGTTGTGGGTTCGATTACCACTTGAGAAAATGAAACATTTAATGTTCTAATTTCTTCGCTCTGGTGTCAGGGCAAAGAGCGGCGTTGAGTTCTGCAACGTGCAATGCTTCCAGAATTCGACGGAGAATGGAGGATAGAAGTGTCTTAGTGGTATGGGAATGTTGAACACTAGGTTTCCAAATTCATTCTGCTATGTGATACAGTTAAGCTAGAACAAATTGTAAACTTCACTTAAGTTTTTAAAATAATAAATTAAAATTTTTCAATGTAAAGTATACAAAAACGATTTTTTTTTCATGTAATCAAAATTAATTTTTGTATACCTTACTCTAATCTTAGTGAACAAATATTTTTTACTAGAGGGCGCGCGCGGCTTCGCCCGCTTATTAGGAGTGAATTCTAAAAAAACCACGAAACACGTGTTCAATAAAATATTTTTAACAGTCTGAATTTAAATTTTTATAAACATCGGTGGGAATTTGAAGATTTTTCCATATAAACTTTCAACCCCTTTATTTGAACCCTTAGGGGGTGAATTCTTAAAAACCATGAAACACGTGTTCAATGAAATATTTTTAAGAGTCTGAATTTCAAATTTTATAAAAATCGGTACAGATTAAAAAAAAATCCATACAAACTTTCAACCCCTATTTCATCCCTTTAGGGTTAAAATTTTTCAAATTCCCTTCTTAGTAGATGTCCAGAATATGAAAATAAACATCTGCCCAAATTTCACGTTTCTACCATCAGCGGTTACAGCTCTGCGTGCGTCTTACCTCAGTCAGTCAGCACAAGTCCTTTTATATATATAGATATTACGTAGTAGTATCAGTTTACAATATTTATAAAAAAGGTAGGTAATTTGTAAAAATAACGTAAAAAATAAGAACTAAAATCTAATTTACAGAATAGCTTTAGTATAAAAGCGTTCTAAGCCATATTTAATTCACGTTGCTATAATGAAGTCTGTTTGTAAATATATTCGTGCACTCTAATGGACTTGTAATAATAATTACTATACATTTCAGTTATAAATTTATTAGGTGAAATTTACCTCTCTAGTACTATAGCAAAATTTAATTTAGTACTGTCAGTTTAATTTAAAATATATCAACTTAAAATTTTGATAGTAATTTTAGTATGAACCGCTTCGCAAAAACCTTTTTGTTGTGAATACGTGACTTCTTTGTAGTTTTTATGTAGCCTTTGATGTTTTCAAACGGTTTCAATTTATTTACAATTACTTACCATTAAGTGGTTGTCTTTTTTTTAGAAGCTAAGTAGTGAATTTTGAGTGATGTATCATAATACTGTTTATTGTTTATAGAATAATATCGTACAAAGCCAATGGTTTTTAATACTTTTATAAATGTCATATATCTCCACTCTACATGGCATAATTGACAATTTTCCTTACCAAAATAAATCTCCCTTATTTTGTTTTCCGTTAGAAATTCTCAAAGAAAACTTTCGTCAACTCTCCGATCTCTGTTTATTTTGGAGACGCTTCGTCTTCGTAGATCGAGTAGAGATCCCAAATAAGATAAAACTACAGCTACTGGGAAAATTAAATTTCTTCATTGTTTTTTTCCTCGAACCTTAAACATCGTACCTACAACCATCGCAGTTACAGTTAGACGCTGTCGCACTGCGCCACGAGAGCTGATCGCTAAGATTTCACCTAAGAACCTTTCCACTCTGGCTTGCGTAAGAAAAATATGTTTAATACAAACTACTTTCGTTTTAAGGTGCAAGTTGAAGTCACCATGTGAATTACGTCCAGTCCTTTTATAGCATTAAAAGTAAACGCGTTTATCTCAAGCAACTGAATGAAACTCATGGTTTTATTGGATATATTATATGATATGAAAGCTTTCGCCCTTTCACTTACAATCCCTAAGATGTTAACGCAAATTTTACTACCTGTAGGTACTGAAATTTGACCTAAAGTTAATTTCACTTCGTATATATTATGATATGGTCATTACTAAAACCTGTATGTTCTGTTTATGTTTAGCATCGCACCAGGTATTAAAATAAATAAAATAAATCAGCTTCACGCTGTATACCGCATACAGCAGGGTAGGCAGAGAGAACCTAGTGTTAAAACAGTCCGTTCCCCACTTTCTGCCAAATTATGGCATTGCGTGTTGAGTGGCAGAACTCAACGCCTCAAATATAATATTAGTGTGCATATAAAAGTAAATAAATTTATATTGGGACAATTTACTATTAAAAATACAATGTATAAGAATATACATTAATCATATACTAAGACTGCTTATTTTATACATGTTTTAAAAAAATGTATGCAAAGATCTTTTAATATATCTCTTTTCTCTGTGTCTCTCATAGAGTTCATCCATGTAGTGGAACTCTAAAATGAAATAAATATCTCCGCCAAAAGGAATTTGAACCCTCAACCATCGCGTACTAACATAAATATTTTATCACAGTGTCACGTATTATTTGCTTAAATAGAGATTGAATCACGTATCAGAGATCGTAAATTAAATTTCAAAATATATTACATATATATGTATAAACAAATTACATTTTCACACACAAGCGCAGATGGCGATGCGCCTGCGCAGGTTTTTTTTAATTAATTAGTTAGGTATAAGAGGAACATATCCACCCGCACTATCATTTTAGCCGGTTTGAAAAAAAAAAACAATTGTACAGTTTTTTTGAATAATTTCATTATGTTTTTTTTCTGTAAGGCAAATAAATATTTTTTTGCTAATCACAGACTATTACCCGCCTATAAGTTTTACATTTTTTAATTATTAAAGTAAAGCAAATGAGCGTAAGAATCTTTATTTTACTGGACTTGTTTGAATATATTTATAACTATTTGAATCTGTAATTCCTACTTAACCATATATTTAAATTGATACCGTGATACCGTACTCATTCATTATATTTAATGTAAGTATTATTTTTTTTACTATAAATATTCTTACTTCGCTAGTCAAGAAATGTTATCGTAGTATTTTAATTGTATGCTTAATGATTTCCTAATTATCGCAACTAGCATTTTAGACTAGAGGATAATTAAAAATTACATGTAAAATCCTAATGAAATTGCGATACATATACCTACATGTAAGTGTACTGGAATAGTCCTGTTATTATGTGATTTTGTTCTTATCAAAAAATAAAAATAGTTACTTTCCAAATGATTATTATATTTGGGTAAGTAAATTAAAATGAAGTCAAATAAATTAGCTTCTTGATGCACCCGCATATAGCAGGGTGGGCAGAGGGAACCTAGTGGTAAGACACTCAGTTCTACACTTTCTGCCTCGAGAAAGTAAACATATTAAAATAAAAAAAATTAAATTAGCTTCACGCTGTATCCCGCACACAGCAGGGTAGGCAGAGGGAACCTAGTGTTAAGACACTCCGTTCCCCACTTTCTGCCGAATTCTGGAGGCATTGCGTGTTGAGTGGCAGAACTCAACGCCGCGCTTAACCTCGATACCAGAGCGAAGAAATGGAAATATAAATTTAAGTAAATATTTCATCTCCTCGAGTGGGGATCGAACCCACAACCAGTCGGTTTTGC
>JAATLQ010036054.1:0-10483 GCA_013421005.1 Heliconius erato x Heliconius himera | reverse complement strand
TCATACAAAAGTAAACATATTAAAATCATATAAAAATATTTAAGTTAAGAAATGGCAATATGACGTTATATTAGCATGTCATGCAGTCCAGCTCCCATCGGAATGTGGTCTGGCGGGTAATATAAGACCGGACCCTTGTAAATTATCAACACCTATATTACAATGCGCTTTTTGCAACCTGTAATTTGATGATCCAAAAATAATATAATGTAAATATTTTCTCTTAAGCTTTTATAGCTTTTTGATACTTAATGATATTTTTTATTATAAGAGTTTGTTATTATATTTTTATTATTATATAAATTCGATTTTGAATATTTTTTTATTGGATAGGGTTTGTCCCGAACTCCAGAGTCCCATTTCCATTTGAAATAAAAAAATCCAACTATGAGGCAAGAATACAGGATGATTGACGGTTGATGCGCGGAATTTAATATATGATCATCGATCACGCATAACTTTTAACAAAGTCTGACCTTTATATTTTATTCAAAAGAATATTTCAGGAAATTCTCTCTCAATTCTCACATAAATTAAAATTCTCGGTTCTTATATAAAATAGGTGATGATTCATTAATAATTTATTGATTTTAATGCTGTATGGTGTGTTGATTATACATTACACCCTGTCATAGTTGATTTTCATATAATAATTTTATAAAAAACATTACCCTTAAGAGCAAGAAGCAAAAAATGAAAGATTATATTAACTTTTTTATAAAAGAAATTAAACCGAAAAATAATATATAATTTAAATATTGACTTTAATAATTAAGTTTCTACAGCAATATACCTAAGAACATATGTGAATCCAACGTCAAATATCAAAAATAATGGAAGATAATGGTTAATGGTCGCAGGTCATAAATTATTTAAAATTTAAAGAAATATCGAAAAGAAGTCAACTATGCAAAGTATAATTCGCATATTCTAGTTATAAAATAAAATTCCAGAAAATGCACGAGTACGCGTCGCGACGTTGATTAAAAATTCATAAGGTATTTTTATATTTCATTAGATAAAAAACTTAGTTACTAAGTTTAGATCTTATTATTTTTGTGCTTTAAACAATTTAATTTTGTTGTTAAAAAATATTATCAAAATTAGAAATAGATTTAAATGACTACTTCTGTACATTACAAACTTTTTCCAATACCAGAATTATTTTAAAAATTTATTAAAATGCAAGTTAATCTAAAATTTTACTTAATATTTTTTGATTTATCCAAACACGACAAAAGTCGTCCAATACGTGGAATTCAAATATAATTTAAAAAAAAAACCATGTATTTTTTTAAAATTTACATATTATAATATAGTATTGTTTAAAGTATGTGACGTAACGTCAGCCAAGTCAGCGCTAGCTCCCAGTGGAATGTGGTCTCGCGAGAAGGGAATGACCGGACACGCTTATTACACAAACATGCACACACGCATTTCTAGCCAACATTATTTTATAGACTTTTATTTAAATAAAGCTTTTATTTAAGCAACTCTTAGAAACAACGGTTCTCACTATTATGCTTTTGCTGAAAAAGTAATTTTTGAAGCCGTTAAAAACCGCTGAGGCATAAGCGTGTAAACGCGACAGTTTGTGGGTTTGCCCTGATGTCGAGGCAAAGCGCGGCGTTAAGTTCTGCCACTCATAACGCAATGCCTCCTGAATTCAGTGGAAAGTGGTGTGTCTTAACACTAGGCTCCCTCTGCCTACCCTGCAGTGCGGGATATAGAAAAAAAATAACCTCTCATTAGGTACTTATATTTGAAATATTTTTTTTTTTACGCCGCTTTGCCTCGACACCAGAGCGAAGAAATGGAAATATAAATTTAAGTAAATATTTCATCTCCTCGAGTGGGGATCGAACCCACAACCAGTCGGTTTACAGTCACACTTTGTGCCACTGCGCCACGACTGACCTCATATTTTAAATATGATGTTACATAAACATTTCTATCATTATAAATGCCATCGATTTCAAATGCAAATTAGCTTTTATTATTATCATATTCTTGTAATAAAAAAAAAAATCGTGATTATCATACAGAAATAATATAATTTTGACGTAAGTTTTAATGTACCAGGCCCGATTATTGCAGAGATATGTACAACAATCAAATAAACATTTCTATTTTAGTTTTTTAAGAAAATTGAATTACCGAAATATAAAACAATATATTTTTAAATCCATTTTAAGGCTAAAATAATTTAAACAAAATATAACAAAAAAATTAAGTATCCGTGCAAATAAGATCATAAAAAAATTGTATCGAGACTTATGATAAGAAGAAGCGTAAAAGGCAAGCTGTCAAGGTTGTCTATATTTGCTGAAACCATATAAAAGTATAAGAATGGCATAACTCTTATGGAAGATATTATCCTATTGGTTTCACGCCAGTTACAATGTCAGGTATTGTAGAAAATACATGCTTTTTTTATTAATTTATGGTAAAGTTATGTTAAATTCTTTAATTCCAGTATACAGACATATTTATATAATATCAAATTATTATTATTATTGTTACTTGAGGCCGTCGAGGTGCAGAGCGTGCGACTGTAAACGCGACGGTCGTGGGTTTGATTTCCACTTGGGAAAATTAAATATTTAATATTTTCATTTACTCGCTTTGGTAACGTGCTAAAGGTGCGGTGCGTGGGGTGCGGTGTTGGGTTTTGTAATTCAACACGCAACGCCTCAAGAATTCGGCGGAAAATAGGGAACAGAATTCTTAATAGGAACTGAGTGTCGTACCACTAGGATTTCAGGTTCCCCCTGCCTACCCTGCTATGTACGAGATTCAGCGTGAAGCTAAAAAATATATTATATTATAAAACGTTTTTTTATTTATTTATTTGAAGTCAAAGTCAAGTCAAGCTTCTTAACTTAATTATTTTGGTACTTTATTTCTTATAAACGTATGTTTCAATCTTAGTTTCTTATTTACATTGATATAAAAATTACAAGTATACACGACACGCAGTCGACATAGAATACACACATCGCTGCATTTTCCCACCCAACCTCCCCTTTGATTGAATTCTATATGACCTGAAATTTCCCAGGGGAAAACAACTTCCATAGTAGAAAACATTTTATACTTCTTTTGTAAAAAGAACGATGAGAAAAGAACGAAGTAAGAACGAGGATACTACAGAAATATTATTTTATTGTTACCACTTAGCTAAATTAAAAAAAAACACCTTATAAGTAAAGCGATGCTGTTTTAGATACAATTACATTCAGATACAGAAAGTTTATAATCATATAAACTCGGTAAAAAAAAAATTATAATCATATAAACTCAGTCACGATTTCAACCAAATACATATATATATATATACAAAGTACCTACGTCTGTGAAAGGTTGCAAATTATTAGATAGATTGTAGTTGTATTCGAATACTTATTTAATAATCTAAATCAATTTAAGAAAGTGAGGCCAGTCGTGGCGCAGGGGCACAAAGAGTGACTGTAAAACCGACTGATTGTGGGTTCGATCCCTACTCGAGGAGATGAAATAATTACTTAAATTTATATTTCCATTTCTTCGTTCTGGTGTCGAGGCAAAGCGCGGCGTTGAGTTCTGCCACTCAACACGCAGTGCCTCCAGAATTTGGCAGAAAGTGGGGAACGGAGTGTCTTACACTAGGTTCCCTCTGCTTACCCTGCTATGTGCGGAATACAGCGCTGAAGCTCATTTATTCATTTTAATTTAAGAAAGTAATTATAATGGTGATCTTTGAACATCTAGTGCAGTTTACGTTTTAAGGAAAGTTGAGGTATTTTTTTTCATTGCAAAGCTTATTATAAAATATCTCTACAAGAAACCCAAATAAAAAAAACGATTCACTTGCGCTTAGTTGTTGAAACCTTAGTAATAATTGCTCGCAATAAAAAAATGCAACTTGCCATTTAAATTTGAACCTGAACGCCGCGATGATCAACATACGTACTATTAAATTTGTATTTTGTTGACTTGTTAATTGAAAATCAAGCTTATGAAATAGAATATTAAACAGCATCAGCTTTTAGAGCAGAACTTCTCTAATACCTATTTTCATAAGCAAAATTCACAAGTAAAACATTTTTGATATCATAAAATACAAAAGCTGTTCTCCAGCCACAATATAGACCATACAGCCATCAAGGAAGACGCTTACTATAGTGAATGTCCGTAAGTCCCGAGTGCCTTGGCATAGTTATTCACAGTTCAACTCTTTCATACTAACCACCTGCCCACATCAGTTAATATATTTTAATTATATTTACATTATTTAAAATGTATTTGCTATTTATTATTATTTATTAATATTTTCAGTCCTTTGCTCTACCAGTTAAGCAAAAGAGCAGCGTTCAGTTTCGCCACTCAATACGCAATGCCTCGAAAAATTCGGCAGAAAATGGGGAACGGAGTGTCTAAACACTAGGTTCCCTCTGTCTTCTCTGCTGTGTGCGGGATACAGCCTGAAGCTGATTAGTTTTTTTTTTAAATTTTATATTTGTGTATTAATATTGTACTCGTCCTTAAGACATTCTCTATAATGTTCATCGTAAAGTGCTTCGTTTACGTAAACAAATGGAGGTCACACATATCTTTATTATATCCTTTAAGGTTAATAACAACAAAAATAACATTATTAAAATAATTTAATTTAATAAAATAAAGTATATTTTTTGTTTATTATGCACATTTTATTAATAGCATATTTTTTGTTTCCAAGTTTGAGGTAGGTTATGAAATATTTTTAGCAAATAATAATGTGTAGAAACTTTCTCATGAATTCCAAGAAAGGAAACCAGCGTAAAGAGTGTTTTACTGGAAAAAGCGTGAGAGTAAGCGTTGTTTCCTACGTAGGAACATATTTTCCCTCTATTATACAGTGTTTCTAATGGAATAGGTAGCATATGTACAATTTTCCTAATAGTTATATTGTTACGAAATAATGTCAAGAGTCCCGCAATGTATGGCGACATTGATGGCCTTTTACTGTAAAGTGACCCTAGACCGGCGAAATGTCAAAACAGTCGAGAAATTCTTTGGGGAGACATGCGCAGTAGGGCGATCAATGCACCCCAGCGGAGTGCGCGCGCCACCCTCACTCCACCGCGCCACGGCTATCTACGCAGTTCCACACAAAAAACACATCTGTAAAACCGAGCTCGCTCATCGAATCACCTTTGAGTGAAAACTACAGTTAATTCATCATTTTTCAATTTAGTTTTTAAGCAAAATCAGTGTCCAAATCATCATCATCATCAGTCAAAATAGATTTACATCATTAGGAGTCGTACGCGCCCACTACCAATTCTCACCATTGCACCTCAGTTGCTTAAGAGTTGCGTGACTCATCGGATTATCCCACTGGTTTCGTTCGTTCAATTCGTTTGGTTAATTGCTTCTACAATCGGTGTCGGGAGTGATAGTGCTTTCGGATGCCGGAGTACCGGCCGTCCAGGGCCGTATTGATGAGCGGGTACAGGGACCCGGCTTAGTGAGGCCTGCGCAACCAGCAGCAGGGATGGATGACTGCAGCATCTTCTACGACGACGACGGTGACGCGCAGTGCGATATGGTGAGTATATGTATGTGCAGCTCTAACTAAATTAAACAAAAGAGGATTTCAAATGTTATTGAATTATATTATATTTACTATATACAAAAAGTGATCTAAGCTTATTTTTTATTAAGAGTAAGAATTACGTAACAATGAAAAAAGCACTTGTAAAATTTTCACAAAATGGACGTTCTATTTCGTCATAGTGCAATACCTACTTTCCCAATGACACGGACGTCTTTACTTTGACAATACACTACACTTCTTGAATAAAATACACAGTCATATATAAAATACGCAGAATTATAAACATAAGTGAGTTTTCGATAAATTATGACAATATACACTATAAAATTTGGTTGTGTTAATAGAAGCACTATCCTATTAACATAAACAAAACAATACCCGTACATCGAATTATATGCACATAATATATATGGAGCTTTATGATTGTGTCCAGGAAGTTGGAGATCCTCTATTCTCTATTTCTCTTCGTGTTGTAAGTGCGAATGGTAAATCTGTGTTTTGTATTTATGATTTTAAAGTAAAATACACTTCACTATTTCGATTTACTTATAATTTCTATTATAATCCAGCTGTGTTAATTGAAAAACTTATCTAACATCTATTTCGGATTTAAATTACACACTTGGTTCTACTTCCGCAAGAATCCAGAAACTTTCTTCATATTTATTAAAATAATTTTGACAAAGTAATTAAAAAAACAACGTTCTAAAGTTTAAATTTATCTTTACTTGCTAACAATAGAGCATAGTCAGTACAAAAAATGAATTAGATCTTGTTTGAATAAGTTTCTTCGAGTGAAAGCTGGGGAAGCGGCGCAACGCTGTGGACTCGTGGGTAATCAATCTGTATGTTCACGCACCCACGCCATTGTTATTGTATAACAATTACATTTGCCATAACTATTATTTTGCGTTATATTTCAACTTGAGGCCGTCGTGGCCCAGGGGCATAAGGTGTGACTGTAACGCGACGGTTGTGGGTTCGATCCCCACTCGAGGAAAAGAAATATTTATTTAAGTTTAATTTCTATTTCTTCGCTCTGGTGTCGAGGCAAAGAGCGGTGTTGAGTTCCGCCACTCAACACGCCATTCCTCTAAAATTCGGCAGAAAGTGGGGAACGGAGTGTCTTAATACTAGGTTCCCTCTGCCTACCCTCCTGTGTGCGGGATACAGCGTGAAGCTGAAAAAAATTCAAAATAATAGAATTGAAATATAATAGGCGCTGTTTAACATTTTATATAACACTTTTCTGGCCTTTTCTGGCCTTATTTATTTTATATTTATATTTTATATACAAAATATTTTAACATTGTGTTTACTTTTACCTTTAGAAAAAATAATATTTTATATATTTTTTTAATGTTGTAGGTTTTATATTAAGACAAGGCATGCCTGTTTAGGTGTTTAGCTTTGTTCACAGAAACAAATATAAACCGAAAAGCATCCATACATCCATCAATTTATATAACAATAAATTTTATAAAAGAATTTATACTTATGCAGCATTGCATTGGAAATTGGATATATGTACGTTTTATAATGATACTAATTAATAATAATAATAACCGTTAACCAGTAAAAAGATAATAAGACAGAACTCTATCATGGTTCAAGGATTGTTATATATTTGCAATTAAAATAAGAAGATAAGCCTTAATAGTACGCACGTTTTTTATTATTTTTATTGGCCTCGAAATATTCATTTCATTTATTAGTAAAGTTAAAACGATATTATGTTTTTTTCCTTAAATAGATCTAAATTAAAAGAAACAAATAGCGGTCTTATTTGTTTCTTAAACTTATTCTATAAACTACTAAGTAGTTAAGCTTTACTTAATGCCTAGGTTCCGGTTCCTTTAGGTTCTAATTAAAATTATTAAATAATAAACTCTTTAAGAATATAACTTGAAATTAATATACGAATAATAAGAAATATAAATAATTTAAATAAGATAATATTCCATAACAATAAATATATTTTGGGCATTTTTTTACCTTTCAATATTCCTTACAATATTTTAGCCTATTTTTTACACTTTTAAAAATGTTATTCCACACTCAAGATATATTTTGCAACACTTTTAAGGAGAATGTCCTACTTTGGTGCATTATCAACAAAAGTGGACGTGACAGGCAACTTCTATTGAAACTCTTCAGTCCTCTAGCTACTATGAAGCTGCAGCAGACTAGACGATACTTAGCACTATCGATTTGTAACTCCACGCTGTTATAACGAGGCCGACACACATCCTGAACACGCGACGCGGATAGAAAAGCGCTGACCTATTATATTACAGGTTTACTTGAACTAGACCGTATTATCTAATTGCGATGTCAACGTTATGTTCTGACACACCTGGTCACTTAAACGTTTGGGCTACATTAGTCATAATTCATAAGTCAGATTATTTTTATTTTAAATAAATAAATCATTAAACTTTAAACATGTTCTCATGTTTTTTAAATAAATCATTAAACTATAAAGAAATTCTCTTTTTTTTTCAGTTTTTTAATAAAAAATGTTTGACGTTTGAATTCAAAGATTCATTCGTCGTTTAATGGACATCTAATTAGAAGTCCTTTAATATTATAATAATAGACTTAATACTACTAGAGTTTAATAGTTAAGGCACTAAAAAAAATACATATGCATGAAATGGAGAAATTGCACACAAGATATTACATAAACTACCATCGATAGAACACAATCAATGATATTTGTTGTGAATATAAAAAAATATTTGGATCCCTTGGTTGTTGTTAGCTGTAAATTTCTTATAAATGTGATATTAGTGATTTGTTTAAAATAAGTATTTATAATGCATCGGAGAATGAATACATTTAAAAGGTTTTTACCATTATAATATTTAAAAGGTTTTTACCATAGGTACTTTTAATTTGTAAACAGTTATAAATTCATAATTTATAAATTAATTTTAAGTTTACTTGACGCTCCATATGATATATATACAAAAACTATTTCTTATATTATACAACACATTGAATATATATTGGAAACGATCTTCGACCATCTTTAGAAGAGTAAGTAGACCTACTAAAGTTATTAAATATGATTTCTCAATATTAATGGAATTATTATTTTGTGGAATTATTAATGGAATGATTTACTGTCTGTATCATAATTGAAAATCCGCTATAACTAATATTTGAGGCCGGTCGTGGCGCGGAGGCAGAAAATGTGACTGTAAACGCGACTGGTTGTGGCTTCGATCCCCACTTGAGAAAATGAAATATTTATTTAAATTTCTAAGCTAAGAAATAGCTCTGGTGTCGAGGCAAAGCGCGGTGTTGAGTTCCGCCACTCAGCACGCAATGCCTCCAGAATTCGGCGACGTTCCCTTTGCCTATCCTGCTGTGTGCGGGATACAGCGTGAAATTAAGGTTTATATCATACTATCAGTCGTAAATCATAAAATCGTTCTAACATCTCTAAGAATGGAAAGCAGATATTCCAACGTCTGTATCAAATTACTTGAGTTGTGTGAACGCAGTGCCCAGTGAATGAATTATGGTGAACGGTGCGGCCTTTGATTGCATCTAACAGAAACATGGAATAAATTACACCTTGCCATAGATAACTTTAAGGTAACTCATAAATACATTTTATGTTTGAAATGAAGGTACAATGTTTCGAATTTTGTTTAATTATAATGTTGTTCGCTCAGTTCAAGAACTAATTATTTTTATAATGTTCATATGTTTTTGTCTATTAAATATTTTTGAATTGCTCCCACGATTATTATTTTATTATACTATATTTTTTGCATCTTTATATGCAAGCTAACTACTATTAAAATTTTATAAATTTGGTATCCAAAGACATTATACAGATTCATTTTAACAAGAATAAACAAAATATTTAGCCTACGATCCATAGCTGATTGTGATAATTTTAAATAAAAAAAATGTTATTAATAAAGATTTCAAAAGTAACTAAAATCTCTTACCAACATTTTCTTTTTTATTTCTGTATCAAACAAACTTGTATATATATTCTTTAAACAACGTACTATAAAACTAAATCAAGCACTCATAAGCACATCTCAACAATTACTCGGATATCAAATGACATTAATCAATCGTAACATCCTCTGTCGTCTGCGTTATGATGAAATATGTGATATTAACATTTGTTATGTTGATTGAGGCCAGTCGTGGCACAGTGGCACAAAGTGTGACTGTAAGACCGACTGGTTGTGGGTTCGATCCCCACTCGAGGAGATGAAATATTTACTTAAATTTATATTTCCACTTCTTCGCTCTGGTGTCGAGGCAAGCGCGGCGTTGAGTTCTGCCACTCAACACGCAATGCCGCCAGAATTCGGCAGAAAGTGGGGAACGGAGTGTTTTAACACTAGGTTCCCTCTGCCTACCCTGCTGTGTGCGGGATACAGCGTGAAGCTAATTTTTTTTTTTTTAAGTTGGTATACTGTAAATTACAATGTAAATATAAATGTCTGTGAGCGCTATGATCAGATAGAGATAGAAAATTGATAGATAAATATATCAATATAAGGTTAAAAACGTAATTTAAAAGTATTTTTAGCTTTTCAACAGTCGAATATGAAAATTACAATAGCAACGATTGTTCACATGCACAGTGAACACAATATAATGCTATTATTGCGCAGTAACACATACGTGGGTCATACTCAGAAAAGTGGACATTTTCGAATTCGTAACGTAACTGATGAGTAACAATACTGATAATGTTTGTTACGAAACTGATGTCATAAGGCATTATTCACAACAAAATAAGGATGTTATATGAATAAAAGTAGTTTTTTTTGTTATTATTTTTTTTAACAAATTAAAAATTTACAGATTTAATCGTTGATTTAACAGATTATAAATGTAAGAAGAAAACATAACAAAGTGACA
>JAATLQ010036053.1:0-34594 GCA_013421005.1 Heliconius erato x Heliconius himera | reverse complement strand
TTAAAATCATCCGCACGCAGCGCATTCGCATGACAAACTTGTTTCGAGTTTTTTTGCTGTGCGTGACGTAGCCTGCTTGCTAGCTACGAGTAAAGAGTCGGCTACTATCGCTTGCGACGTTCACTTGTTTAAATATTGTACTCATTGCTTGTATTCAATTTTAAGCCTTATCTTCTTGCTAATACGTATCTGTTTTGCTTATCTGTTTCTTTTAGTATTTCTTTAAATTTCTTTATTTCCTTCTGTGATTGTGTAAAATTATTTTCTTTGTATATCTTCTTAAGTGTTAATAAATTTGGACAATTATTCCATAAAATTTTGGAAATTTAATTTCACTCCATAATTAAAAATATAAAATATTATTAAATAGCGTATTTCACAAAAACCGCTATACCTTTATTTGAACCCTTAGGGGGTGAATTCTTAAAAACCATGAAACACGTGTTCAATGAAATATTTTTAAGAGTCTGAATTTCAAATTTTATAAAAATCGGTACAGATAATTTTTTTTTTCCATACAAAGTTTCAACCCCTATTTCATCCCTTTAGCGTTAAAATTTTTCAAATTCCCTTCTTAGTGGATGTCCAGAATATGAAATTAAACATCTGTCCAAATTTCACGTTTCTACCATCAGCGGTTACGGCTCTGCCTGCGTCTTACCTCAGTCAGTCAGCACAAGTCCTTTTATATATATAGATATTCATTTTCTTGAATGGGAATCGAAGACACGGCCGTTGCATTTATAGTCAGACGTTGTCCTACTGCGCCACAACGGCGTAAAGTCGTACCTTTAAAGCACTTTACGTATTAGTGAAAATCACATGGGATAAAGCTTTTGTTTCAGTTTCATGCTGTATCCTGTACATAGCATGGCAAAGGGAACTGGGCTACCTAGTGTTAAGACACTGCTCCCATTAAGTTCAGAAGTGAACTCGTGAACCGTAGCGTGATAGCGTCTGGCAGTAAATTCCTCAGTTCAACGTGCGGCGTTGAGTTGCGGCCCTCAACTTGTAGTCTTAATATTAGGATCTCTTTGCCTATCCCGCTGTTTGCGGGATACAACGTGAAGCTAAATAAAAATAGATAATATACAGAGAAATGGATTTGATTTATTTTATATCCATCTCTCGACAAAATTAGAAGGTCGTTAAGTGTTCGGTCCTAAACAAATAAACTGTCCTCAATCGACGTCAGGACGTGCGTCTCGAATACGACTTTATAAGCTTAAGCTTTTTATTACTTTTACGATCATTTTTCAAGAGTTATTTTATATATGCATATTTTTTTGTATATTGAAAGTATTATTTAATTTTTGAAACTAAATTAGTAAATACATACATTATAAATAAATGGTTTTTCAAGATTTCGCCAACACACAAATCTAAAAAGGGGCCAGATTTCGGCAGAAAGTGGGGAACGGAGTGTCTTAACACTAGGTTCCCTCTGCCTACCCTGCTGTGTGCGGGATACAGCGTGAAGCTAATTTATTTAAAAAGGGGGCTGAGCGCGAGTCGGACTGCCCCATGCCCCCAGCGTGACGCTCAAAAAAAAAAGGAAAATCATTTAGTCATTAATACATTCACAATTTTTTCATTCACTTAGTCCTTTTTATCGATGAAGACTAAAGATATTCTTATGTAATACAATATACCTACAGTTACTTCGGGCACTTAGAATGTGTCATGTTTCATATACAACCTTTAGTTATGTCCATTTGGAGGAGATAAAGTTAGAAAATAGAATAGAATAGAATTTCTAAATAAACATTTCCCCAATAACCCAAGTTGTGGTCCATCTCTAGGTTACTTAACTGAGTCAACAACTATTTTGCAAGCGTATTGTAACTTCTTGCTTTGATCCCAATGGAGATGGTTTAAATGTAATTTTATTATAAAGTTGAATCAGAAGCTCAGGAGTAAAAGATTATTGTAAAATATAATAGATATATGTAAAAATGGCCCATTGGTCCGCTGTGTGTGTGATTGTTAAGAAAGAGGATGTAGATTCGATTCTCGCCCAGGATGTACATATATATTTGTATAAAGATTAATATACGTTTATTCTGTAGCTGTCGTCCATATGAACTACGCAACTAAGATTATTTCTTTATTTATTTCCCGTGTTCGTAGGTAAATGTATAAACATTTTTTTTTACATTAAATATATTTGGCTACAATTTTATATAGTACTAGGGAAAAAGGAACTTAAATGGACTAAAAAGTTTCTGAGATTAGCGTGAACATACACCCAGACATAAATTACATTAGTAAATGCCCGAAATAACAATTTTTCTCATATATCTTCGTGATGAGTTACGATTTTATTATATGTATATTTATCAACTTCAAGCTGTATCCCGTACCCGTACATCGGGGTGGGCGGAGGCAACCTAGTGTTAAACACTCTGTTTCCCACTTTCCGTCGAATTCTGGAGGCATTGCGTGTCGAATGGCGAAATTCAACGCCGCGCTTTGCCTTGACACTAGAGCGAAGAAATGGAAATATTTTAAATAAATATTTCATCTTCTTGGATGGGGATCGAACTCACAACCAGTTCCGTTTACAGTCACACTCTGTGCCTCTGCGCCACTTACTCCTCCTTATTCATTATTACTTAATACTACTCATTCAAAATGTAGAGAGCGCATTTCACAATCAGCTAAAAGACCAAGTCGAGGGAAATAAGACAGTATTGTTAGTTAAAAAATTAAAAATCTTAGAATGCCTTAGTTCACTGCAGAGGCCGACTGATTGTAAGGCGGCGGCAAAGTGGACGATGTTTCTGTAAGGGATGCTTCATAATGTATCATCATTATTTCTTCTTATCCCGCTTCACGCACTATCCCGTAATTAACTGGGTAGGCAGAGGGAATCTGGTGTTTAAAACACTCCTTTTTCTTCCTTTTTATATTAATTATTCCGTCTAGGAAGAATTGAATTCACAACTGTCGGGTTTACAGTCACATGCTTGTGCCACTGCACTACAACAGCCTTGCTTCGCTTGTTTAAAATATACTTTTTGATTCTTCGCTGCACCTGCATATAATTAATGAAAACGAAGTGTTTAAACACTATGTTCTGTAATCTCCATCAAATTTCCAGATATAGTGGAAATTCTGTCTGAATAGTGGAAATATAGTTTTGTAGCAGCTTTGTTTTTATAGTTGTTTATTTTGTAGTATTGTCTATTGCGTTACTCTTCCGACATTGGCTGCATGTACAGGTGTGTTTACAAGTTCGATTCCCTTGTGAAGTAATTGCTTATATTTTTGTGTTAATATTTCTTCTTCTTTGGATAAATATATAAATATATCAATAATGTTGATATTTAAATGGTTCACAGCATTTACAGAAAGGGTATCAAATGAAAAGATTTTATCCAAAATGGCATTTATTTTAAGTTTTTTTTTATTTATATTTTATTTCATGAAGCAGAGAAGTTGGTATCAGGAACTACTGGTAAGATTAAAAAAAATGCATTTTTAGATATTCAATTTTATCGAGGATGGTTATATGATATATTAAATAACGTTACTAGTTTGGATGTAACTCACTGTACCTGCGTTCAGAGGTAGCTAGGGCAGTAAGTGTCTATGCGTCGAACAACTCTTTTAAACAAAAAAAATAATTAAATAACTTCGCGCTTCACGCTGTATTCCGCACACAGCAGGGTAGGCAGAGGGAACCTAGTGTTAAGACACTCCGTTCCCCACTTTCTGCCGAATTCTGGAGGCATTGCGTGTTGAGTGGCAGAACTCAACGCCGCGCTTAGCCTCGACACCAGAGCGAAGAAAATGGAAATATAAATTTAAGTAAATATTTCATCTCCTCGAGTGGGGATCGAACCTACAACCAGTGGATCACTTTTAATTATATTCATTTTATATCGGGTGAGGCCGTTGGTAGAAGGAAGTTATTAAAAAAAAATCTTGATTCCGTCGTGGCGCAGTGGTACATACATATGACTTAAAACGCGACAGTTGTGGGTTTGATATTATATTTAATGTTCCCATTTTCGTCGCTCTGGTAACGAGGCGTAGCGCGGCGTTGAATTCACGTTAGGTTTCTTGAAAAAAATAAACGAATAACATAAATAAATTTTCTACTATTCAAGAAATTCATGGCCGGTCGTGGCGCAGCGGCACGAGGTGTGACTGCAAAACCGACTGGTTGTGGGTTCGATCCCCACTCGAGGAGATGAAATATTTACTTAAATGTATATATATTTCCATTTTCTTCGCTCTGGTGTCGAGGTTAAGCGCGGCGTTGAGTTCTGCCACTCAACACGCTATGCCTCCAGAATTCGGCAGAAAGTGGGGAACGGAGTGTCTTAACACTAGGTTCCCTCTGCCTACCCTGCTGTGTGCGGGATACAGCGTGAAGCTAATTTAATTTAATTTTTAATTTAAAGAAATTCATAATTTTTCAGCAATACCAGTCGCGCCCTTACCTTTTACCAGCAACTAGGTCACTTTTGCAGATTGTCACAATTAGAAAGGTACAATTTACAACTACACTTTTTAATCTTTTTCCTTTGCTTCATATGTTAGAGATGAAAGGCTTTCGACTGTTGAGGTGCTGTGAAACAGGGTCTGTATGTAAATAACGTGGTTGTGGGTACGATCTCTATTTGGGGGAATGTTTACATATTTTTTTAGCTTCACTCTGTATCTCGCACGTAACAGGGTAGACGGAGGGAACCTGGGAACATAGTGCTAAAACTGTCCGATCCTATTAAGATACTTCCTTTCACCAAGTTCCGCCGAATTCATTTTAGTGGAGTTGAGAAGTGGAATTCGGCGCTGTGATTTGCGTCGTTACCAGCGCCATGACTGGGCTCTAAATTACATTTAAATTATTAAGTTTATTCTAATTTCTCCACCCTGGTAGAAAAAGCGAGGCGTTATGTCAGGTAAAATAGGGCATAAGGAACGGAGGGTCGCGACTAGGTTAGTATGAAATTATATTTTTTTTCATACTAACCTAGTCGCCTATTATAGTGTCTTATCACTAGTTTCCCTCTGCTTACCCTGCTGTGTGCGGGATACAGCGTGAAGCTGATTTTTTTTTATTATATAGCACCATTTGTTATGTATACGACATGGCGAGAAACTGTCATATATTCGTACGTTTAAAATAAATCGACATTATATTATATGAATTACATATTCCTTGTAGAGATGAATAACAAGTAATGTTTTTTCAGGGTTTTTTAATTTATAAGCGAACAGCGTTTTATAATTTAAAAAAAACAGGCCATCGTGGCGAAGCAACACAGTGTTACACAAACGCGACGATTGCAGGTTCGATTGCCGCTTGGTTGACATTATTTTTCTTTTTGTTACTGTGGTAAAATGTCTTCTCCATTCAAAAAGGCAGCAGTCTCGACGTAAAACAACATCTGTTTAAATATATTTTAGTAGGTAGAGGGAAGAGTGAGACTCTTTTATCCGATACCTTACTTAAACTAGCGGCTTTTATATAAATTTTTACCCCCTTTTAAGGCTATTATTGCTTAGGATTTAACCAGAAATGGATAGTTTTCAATTTTTACCCTGAATGAGCACTACTTGTGGATACTAGCTGCCGAATTTAATAATTCTAGGTCAACCTAAAATATTCTATTAATTTTGATTTCTTTTATAGTGTGATATAAACATTCATATCTTTTTAAGTAAATGTAGATATACGATATCAAGGGACCGTAGATATGAGTATATGGTTTGAATTTCAGTGTAGGTTCGATTCTCATTCAGAATAATTTATTATTTTAATTTTTAACCAGCTTCTGTAAAGGGAGGAGGTTATCAATTCGACTGTTTTTGTTTGTTACCTCAGAACTTTTTACTGGGTGAACTGATCTTGGTATTTTTTTTAAATTTGATAACTAGTGCTTTTCATGGGGTCCCATTGAATTTGATCCATTTCTAAAAATAATCTTAGATTTTTTTTAAAAAAGTACAAAAGTTAAAAATGGACGAATAACTCAATATCGCGCCAATCCATTCTTATTTTACTGCAAATCCTGTTAAAATTGTAGAAGTCATTTTTAAAATTATACTTAATTATTCTAGTATCTAACAATAGGTTCCTTTTACACACCCTGCTATATGCGGGATACAGCGTGAAACTGATAATAAAACACGCTATTTCCTATACATTGCGCCACACAGAAACAACTGGGGCGTATAATCACGATCGCTCGATCATCCGCCGTCCCCCGAGTGGCTGTTTGGGAAATCATCGCTAATTGACGCGTTTAACATTTTTATATTCAATAGATGTTTAATATTTTTTTTTTATTTTAACTTTTTAAATTATGGTTGTGGGTGTTGTGTTTCGATATCTTTAATTACTTTGGGTGGTGTTGTGGGACTATTAGATATATGAGTGGAGGTTGTCGATTAAATCGAAATATTTTTTTTAGTTTTATGGTGTATATAGAGGTTAGGCTGAGGGCACCTGGGGACCTAGTTTTAAGATACTCAATTACCATTAAGACACTTCCGTTCCGTATTGCATGTGTTGAATGGCGGAACTCAACGCCGCGCTTTGCTCTAGAGGTAAAAAATGTTTTTTTTTAATTTAATTTCTAGTCTCACGCTTGTATTCCTTCACCATGACTGGCCTCATGTAGTATACATAATAATTATTGTAACTTTAAAGTGTGTCATCAATTATATATAAATCGATAATTTTATTATTCAGAGTGGGAACTCAGGTAAAATAAAGCGTTAAGTTTCGCAACTCAACACGCAATGTTTCGCATTCGGCAGGAAAGTAATGAAACCACCACGTTTACTTCTTTCCTCTCTATAGGTTGGTGGTGATATTGTCTAAATAAAGCTGGGAAAAAATATAATCTTATAATAAATTTTAGAAAACTGTGCCTTAAACATAGATTAATCTTTTTTAGACTCATGCTGTATTCCACACATAGCAGGGTAGCCAAAAGGAACCTAGAAACCTATTGGACCTAAACTCACCAACCTCACTTCCCGGCGTAGGAATTGAACACAAACTTCGTGTTTACTGTCGCACGCTTCAACCCTTTCGCTACGACGGCCTCTATTAACATACGAGTACATACGAGTATATTGTAATATATTACATATATTTCGCATTATATGACTATCCAATCTAAGAAATTGATAAGGGTGTAGGTTCAATATAAATTGTACGCATTATTGAGATTACTTACAAAAATCTGTAAGTCGAAGATGGCGAGGGCCTATGGGGATCTTGAAGTATTTTATTTCATACTACCAACCTGCTTTCGGCGTTTAACTGATATAACTTTTATATTTATAAGCCAATTAAAATATTATTAAAAGACTTGAGGCCAGTCGTGGCGCGGAGGCACGAAGTGTGACTGTAAGACCGACTGGTTGTGGGTTCGATCCTCATTCGAGAATATGAAATATTTACTTAAATTTATATTTCCATTTCATCGCTCTGGTGTCGAGACTAAGCGCGGCGTTGAGTTCTGCCACTCAACACGCAATGCCTCCAGCATTCGGCAGAAAGTGGAGAACGGAGTGTCTTAACACTAGGTTCCCTCTGCCTACCCTGCTGTGTGCGGGATATAGCGTGAAGCTGATTTATTTTATACATTCAATCATTTTTCATAGTATTTGAGAAAGTGCAAGCACTACGTGGCTGCTTGAGAGGATGCCAAGGGCGTCCCCCGCGGATCTCGTGCCTAGGCTTGCGTGACACACAAAAAGAAGAGAAAAAGAACATATAATGTTGTTATATTGTTAAGAGTAATTATATGTATATTTTTTTTTTCACGTATTATTAAAATTTAAGTGTAGTGAAAAGTATACTTCAATGTGTGGGAGACGTCGCAGTTGTATATAAGAATAAATATTATCATATTTTAACTTCTCACCTTATAACGCATATATATAACAGATTAGGCTGAGAGACTGTTTTCCGTTTTCCAC
The DNA here is from genome assembly GCA_013421005.1 of Heliconius erato x Heliconius himera. Taxonomy (NCBI): domain Eukaryota; kingdom Metazoa; phylum Arthropoda; class Insecta; order Lepidoptera; family Nymphalidae; genus Heliconius; species Heliconius erato x Heliconius himera. The sequence continues at coordinate 26,644 of JAATLQ010036053.1, read as the reverse complement.
TCGCAATCTACAAATTGAAGATTAAAGAAAACCCCAAATATGAATTGAACCCACAACCATCGAGTCAGACTTCGTCCATTATACGCTGGTAGCACCAAAATAATTAATACACCCCCTACATACATACATATGTATGTAAATAATGAAACATCAATTTTCATTAATTCACAAAATTACCTCAAACAGGTATTTTACTTCAAATTGAATAATTATAACAATGCGACTTGCTCGTTGGAGGCACTTTAAACTGCGGTAATGTATCAATAAATTGTGTTTTAGAAATTTATTATTTCTACATAATTAGAAATTATTTGAGGCCAGTCGTGGCGCAGGGGCAGAAAGTGTGACTGTAAAATCGACTGGTTGTGGGTTTGATCCGCTTTCGAGGAAATTAAATATTTATTTACATTTTATATTTTCATTTCTTCGCTCTGGTGTCGAAGCAAAGCGCTTGAGTTCCCCAACTCAACACGTAATGCTTCCCGAACTCGGCAAAAAGTGGGGAACGGAGTGTCTTCACACTAGGTTCCCTCGCCTACCCTGCTGTGTCGGGATACAGCGTGAAGCTGATTTAATTTAATATGATTTTTTTACCTAATTATTAATTAACTTACGAACATCTATGTTGTGGTGCAGTGGGAATGTTTTGACTGTAAATGCAATGATTATTGTTGATTTGATTGGTCCGATCTCCATTGTAAGTACTTCCTTTCACTCAACTGTGGAATGGTCTACCTGTGGCAGTGGTACCAGGCCGATACGACCTGGATGCCTTCAAAGAGCACTTCTATCTCCAGCTTAAAGCTGGCAACGCTACAGGTAGCTCCTCTTTTGTCGTGGGTTGGGATCACTTACCACCAAGTAACACGTACGCTCGTTTTATTCATCATTCCTTCGAGTGGGACTCGAAGCCACAACCTATCGCATTTATGTTCGTACGCTTGTAGCTCTGTGCCGCGAGATCTTAATCTTTTATTTTGTTACTCCATAGCACAATCACTGAATCTTAACAAAAACAGCCGAAAATTCTCAATTTCATGTAAAAATCGAGTTTTATTTTAATCTACATTTAATAAACACAGTTATAAATTGCGCGATATCAATGTGCGGTCGGACTCCACATAAATCCATCCGACTCACACCACTCTGACCTGAGGTTTTATAACAAAAATATAAAAAAAAAATACCCTAAAAACCTTTATTTTTCAAGAATTTCTATGTTATAATGTTATTTATGTACGTTTTCTTGTTTGGGGGTGTGCATATTTTATATAAGGGATGGTTCAGGCTGTTTGTATATATCTATTTAGTGTGGGCAAAATTGGACTATGTAAAAGGATGAAGTTTTTTTTAAGTATATTCGAGTGGTATGTAAAAAAAAAATTACATGGCTTCACGCTATATCCCGCATATAGTACAACACTATTCAGCCTATTTTTCACAACATTGCGTGTCGAGTGGCGGAAGTCAACGCCGCGATTGTCATATTGAGGAAACGAAAACAATTTATTCCCTAGAACAGGAATCGAACTGACAACCATCGCGCATTTTTATTAGGTTATAGTATCCACAACTATCATAAAACTAACAACTGAGCCATAGGTGTATTACCTAACTCGATGCAATCGAAACGACATTAATTCAACTAAAATAAGCTGCCTGGAAAGAGCTTAACCTATTTAATTTGTATTTGAAACGTCACGGGATATTAGTCAAAGCTTAATTTTATTTGTACCTGTGTTTACACTTTCGTGGTCAGGTGGTCTTGTAGTGGTTAGACGATGGTAACGGGTTCATTATATGGAAATGTACAGGATGATCTCGATCAACCAACTTCAGGGAGTGGTGCGTGCATAGAAGTGCGTGGAGTACTGAGTGCCTTGACACTAGGCTACTTTTGGCTTTCACGGTGTATAGTGCACATGGTAGGGTAGGCAGAGGGAACCTAGTGTGAAGGCGCTCCATTTTCATTAACTTCACTTCCGTTCCCCACTGTCCGCCGAATTCTACAACACCCAATATGTAATAGCGTCTTGTGCACTTGCAGTCGTAGAACTGCGCTTTGCCTAGTTACATAGATAGGAAATGAAAATATTAAATATATTTTTTTTCTAGTACCAATCGTGGAGATGCGATCTATTCGTAGGATATGCGGAGTCAGCTTAGCTTATGAAATCCGCAACGAAGAGATACACAGAATGGCAGGTAATAACGAGGGTGTCACGGTGAGAATGAAGAAGAACGTGCTCAGCTGGTTTGGGCACGTCGAACGAATGAGTGATGAAAGAATGGCAAAAAAGATTTATGATGGAAAAGTGAGTGGTAAGTGAGAGGGGGAGACCTCGGTTGACCTTCGAAAATACAGTATTAAAAATACTGGAGAAAGGTCACTAAAAAAGCATGAGAATCCCCCGGAGGGCATGACGAGGCGAAAGAGGTATGTAGAGACCGTAGCGTTTGGCGCTCATTTCCCTCTGACTACCCCGCTACGGATAAAGCGTGAAGCTAAGTTAAGTCAGTAGGAATCGAACCCACAGCCTTTTGCGTTATAATAAACCTGCGGGCGACTTGTATCATATATGTACATATATGTAGATTACGATATTATTTTCCTTTAGAAGACGACGTCGTAAAATTGAGCCAATCGTTGTTTAAATCAATATTTAAAAGAAATGTTTATTTGTTTTGGAACACGTGGTTACCGTTTCTTCTACCCAGGTTTATGTTGAGTTCTTTATTAGTAGCGTGTACAAGAACAAATTACTTTATATGTATTTTTTTTAAATAGTTTCACGCTGTATCCCGCATATAGCGGGATAGGCGGAGGGAAACTTACTTTTAGAACACTTTGTTCCCCACGCACCACCTAATTTTCGATATATTGCGTTTTGAGTGGCGGAAGTAAACAACGCTTGTTATTAGAGCAAGGAAACAAAAATTATTCAATGTCCTAACTCGGAATAGAACCCAATACCATACCATAAAAAACGCGGAAACATATTTAGGATATTTAAATGAGGCCGCGAAAACAGCAAAATATGTTGTCTATCTTAAGAAATGCAGGATACTCGTGTACATACATGTTATTTTGAAAACGTTAAAAGCGGGACTCGAACCTGCGACTCTAGAAAATTGTACAAGTAATACAATATTCAAAACATATTATATCTATTTAAACAAATTTTTCGAAACTTTTTATTTAAACTTCAATGTCACAAGTGTGTGAATGTAAACGCAAATGGTTGTGGGTTCGATCCCCACTCGGGGGAATGAAATATTTTGATATAAATTTATATTTTCATTTGTTCCTTCTGTGTCAAAGCAAAGCGTGGCATTGAGTTCCGCCACTCAGCACGTAATACTTCCAAAATTCGGTGGAAAATGTGGAACGGAGTGTCTGAACACTAGGTTCCCTCTACTTACCATGCTGTGTGAGGGATACAACTGAATGTCTAATACAGGAATCGAACTCACTATCTCCTTATTATATGTTATAATACTATTTGCCTTAACACTACATGACCTCTTCTTTGGCGTTTCAAGAGCTTTTAAATGAGTCTCCTTTATTAAAAAGTTACCAAAGCTCTAAACTTTAATAAAGTGCACAAGTGCTTGTATTTTATATATCTAATACCTTAAAAGTGAATGTTTCTAAAGTTTTTACGTTATTATTTAACTTTTGAGTTAAGGGGGCATTGTGGCGCAGTGGTGTTCATGGTGGTATTGGGTTCGATCGAGTAAATTTTTATTTTTTTTTCATTTCCATCGCTTTGGTAGGATGAAATACGGCGTTGAGATTGAGACGCCTGTTAATACCCAATGTGTCAAATTCAGAATAAATGAGAAGCAGAGTAATGGTTCTCATAAGTAGAAAAAAATAATATTTTGTACTTCATATAGTAAGATTGCAAACAATTGTTTTAAAACTTAACATTAGGTTCCCAGGTTCCGTTTGCCTTGCTAAATGTGAGTTACAATATGAGGTGAAAAAAGCAAATTAGTTTTTATTTTCAAATTTCCCTCTTCTCTCTGCATATAAGAATAGGCAGAGATGATAAAGTAAAGAGACCCCATAAAAAAATCGCACAAATGTTGTTGTGTTATTTTTTTTATATGGACTTAGATGGTTTCTAAAATTCGGGCTTAAATCCCGCTAAGTTAATTTTTTTATACATTTACTAAAATAAGTAGCGTGTTGATTTTTGATAACTTCTCGCTGTATCCCGCGTAGACCGATTAAACTTAGTGTCCAGAGATTTTGTTCCCCACTCACTGCATTCATTTTGAGATGTTGCGTGTTTGCGTGTTTAAGTTGCGGAACTCAACACGATACTTTGTATTGTTACCAGAGCAAGGAAATAAGAATAATTAATCGAGATCGAGAATCAAACCCGCAATCATCGCCCTTACAGTCCAACACTGTACGTAATCTAATTTCAAAATCCTTTCAGTAAAACGTGTGTTCTTATTTTAAAATGCAAGTTATTACGAGGATATTACACTTTTAGTGATTTATACACAGCATATCAAAGCTATGTTATAGATTTTTTTACTTATTTTTGTTTTTGGTTTCATCTTATCGCAGTTCTGTAATTGTTGAATATAGGAAATTTTCTATAAATTTTCTTTTTAGAGTTTCGTACCTCTCTGTCTGTGTGTCTGTCAAGACCATTTATCTAATTACGTATCAAGATAACGTGGAGATATCAATTCGAAATTAATATTAAATATTTAGGTCTTATCTCTAGGTCTCTTAAAAAATGAAGCTAAAGTCAACACAATCAAAATATTCGAACATTTATAACTTTGTTTTTCCTGCATTTTGTACGGAATTCGTCGCGTTATTAATAAAGTACTTCCTGTGGACCTACAGTGATGTCTTTGGAACGAAATGAGAAGTTACGTAATACAAATAAGTGAGTGTTGTGGGTTCTATTCCCACTCGAGGAAATGAGATATTTTATATTTTTATTTTCTTCTTTCTGGTCAAGCCAAAGCACGGCTTCGAGTTTCACCACTCAACGCGCAATGTCTCCAGAAATAGGCGAAAAATGTGGTGTGTCTTAACACTAGGTTCTCATTGCCTATCCCGCTGTGTGCGGGATAAAAAAAGTCTAATCTATACATAATACGGACCAATAAAGGAAAAATTTTACAAATTCAATTTTATTTAATGACTATATACGATCGTAAACTAAAGTTTATCAACTTTATACGCCGCGTAATCAAAATTTATAAAGTATTTCTTGTAAACAATACAATTGCGAAATTAGGCAGGAAGTGAGAACGTGTAAAAAATAAAAAAGAAATTGGAAGCTTATATTTATATTATATACAGATAAAAACAATTGAAAATTTCTGATCCTAGTGCATACGGGCGTTTTGTCAAGTTTTATAAGTTGGACTTCCCGTTGATCTACAATTCTGAAATTGGTACCAAACCCTCTTTGGACAAGTCTGACTCGCACTTGACCAAGTTTTCTTAGACTTAAAACGTATAACCTTATGTTTCTTTGTATCTTCACGCTTTAGCCCTAGCGTGGTAGCTAGAGAGAACAGCACCAGACCTTTTAATGTACTCTTAATTAAATTAAAGGGACGAGGCGAAATTAAGAAAAGTAAAACAAAATAATAAAAAAAACCCCCAGACGGGAGCAGAACCCACAACTATTTAATATCCACTTAAAAATAATTAAATTAGGTACTAAAATACTTAAACGAAGCAACTATACTATACTACAGTAGTTAAACGAAACTATTCTATGAAAATAGATGAAAAAGCTCTGGAACGCTTTAATAAAGCACAAGTGGTCATATAAATGTAGTAAAATTGTAAAAAGCTGCTCCAGACTTTCCACATCATTAACGACTTAAGTGATTTTTCCTTTTTTTTTGTTAGTTTCACGCTATATCCCGCGTTTAGCAGAGAAGGGTGAGGGGGGTTAGCGTTAAGAGTGATACATTGCGTGTTGAGTGCAGTAACTCAACGCCGCGCTTTGTCTTATTTATGAGTGTCTTTATAAGTTTACAAAAATATATATTTTTTATATTGGTTAATTGGTTACATATAGATGGTGATCTCGCCTATAGAAGGTTAGGCAGAAGTAATCTGGTAACCTAGTGTTAAGATAAACCGTTTGGCGAAACTCAACGCTGCGCTTTGTGTACCATAGCGAGGAAATGAAAATTATCGTCGAGTGGGAATCGAACCCACTACCTGTAGCGTTTTTTAATGTTGCTGCTCTGCATGATTAAGAACTTCTTTTTTTTCTTTTAATAAAAATAAAAATTAATCCGATTCTTCGAGTGCATCACTACACAATGGCATCTAGCATCTAGTTCTATACCCATAACATGTTATAAACGGTAATAGAACTCACGACCACCACAGATATTTCTCTACTTACTCAATTTATAATCTTGAGGCCAGTCGTCGCAAAGGGACGTAAGTGTGACTGTAAACGCGATAGGTTGTTGGTTCGATTCCCACTCGAGGAAATGAGATATTTTATATTTTCATTTTCTTCTGTGGTCAATTCAAAGCGCGGCTTCGAGTTCCACCACTCAACGTACAATGTCTACAGAATTCGGCGAAAAATGTGGAGTGTCTTAACACTACTCTTCACTACCTATCCCGCTGTGTGAGGGATAAAAAAAGTCTAATCTATACATAATACGGCCAAATTAAGTTCACAGAAAGCTTATCCTAAACTTCTGAATTCAGTCGACTTATACTACGGTATGGAAGTGTAAAGTCTACTGTATTTCAGTTCGCTGGTAGCCGCGGTGAAGGGCGGACGTCCTTGAGTGACCTCTCGAGTAAAACAACGCGATCGTTCCAAAACTTTTCTCGTGTTTATTATGTGTATTTTGCATTTTTGAAAAGTGATTTTTGGAAATTATTGATATTGGTGAGCTCTTTTCTATGGTTTTTGGCTGTTTAATATGTAAGTTGATGGAATAAATGTTTATTGTATTAGTTTTTTATATTTTTTTTTGGTTGTTATTTAAAATAAATAGATGTAAGCTTAGTTAGTGTTAAGACTCTCCGTTCGCGACATTTCGCCTAATTCTTATAAACGTGTGGTACTAGGTGCGAGGATTTGCCTCCTTAGTAAAGCGCAAAAATGAAATTAGTTTATTCACCTGCCTAGAAATCGAACCCATCGCCATCTTGTTTACTTACGGTCCGTTTCTGTGCCACACTGCGTCATGAAGAGAATTTTTCTTTTAATTTTTTGTCACTAAAATGCTCAATTGACTTGTAATTGTGTTAAGTATTTTTTTAAAACGCTCTTATTAGTTCGACTTTTAATAATATGTATAATTATGTAATAATATCTATGAAAATAAATTGGACCAACTTATAATAGTTGTAATACGTAGCTTGAGGCCAGTCGTGGCGCAGGGGCACAAAATGTGACTGCAAAATCGACTGATTGTGGGTTCGATCCCCACTCGAGGAGATGAAATATTTATTTAAACTTATATTTCCATTTTTTCCCTCTGGTGTCGAGGTAAAGCGCGGCGTTGAGTTCTGCCACTCAACACTTCGGCAGAAAGTGGGGAACGGAGTGTCTTAACACTAGGTTAACCCTCTGCCTACCCTGCTGTGTGCGGGATACAGCGTGAAGCTGAAAAATCATAACGTAGCTTAGGTGGCTATATAATAATATGGTATCATCGAGCTGATCTGATGGTGGAGCCAGGTACTGAATAATGGAACTCTTCGGAAGTTACTAGTAAATAAATCTAGTTAAGACTCATAAAACTTAAAGCGCTTGTAGCGTGGGCGATAAAAGCACACCTCTCTGGTTGAGTGACAGACATCACGCAGACAACATTACTGAACCTAGAAAAAAAAAGTATACTTTAGAGTAGAACTCTATTAGATGACTTCCCGAAGTTCCTAGGGTTATGGAATCAGGAATTTCGCAAACAAATTTGCGGGTGACAATTTTTTTTTAATTAGAAACTATTTGCCAGAGGACTATAAAGAACTATAGAGGCCAGTCGTGGCGCAGTGGCACAAAGTATGACTGTAAAACCGATGGGTTGTGACTTGAGGAACATAAATATTTATAATATTTACATTTATATTTTTATTCCTTCGCTCTGGTGCCAAGGCAAAGCGTGGCGTTGAGTTCCGTCACTCAACACGCAATGACTCCAGAGCTCGGCGGAAAGTGGGCAACGGAGTGTCTTAACACTAGGTCCTCTGCCTACAATGCTATGTGCGGGATACAGCCTAAAACTGAAAAAAAAAAACTATTTGCCAGATGATGATGAAAATTACGTAAAGGCACTGTACTTCCCACTTTCCGACTATTTATCGAGACATTGTATGATAACTGGCGGAACTTATTTAACGAACTGGGAAAATGTATACAATCGTTTAAACGAACGGATGTCGAACGCCAATAAAGCAAATATAAATATATTTCTTAATCCAGCTATAGAATATGAAAAGATTAATTACTTCATTTCTTACGACTCGGGAATCGAAGCCAGGACTTCATTTAGTTCGTAGCTCGTAGCTTTGCTCGTAGTTCGTAGCTTCTTTTAGACATGACCAAAGACGTATTCATGTAATTTTTTACTTTCTATAGGTGGAACTCAAAGCTGCACTTTGTCTTGTTACCAAAGAGGATAACTGGAAATAATTCTTTCTCTCAAGAGAGTCGAACTTACAACCGCCGCGTTGACATCCAGACGCTATACCACTGCGTTACGACGACTCCGCACATTTATTATCACAGAAAATAAATAATGTATTTTGTAAAACATTTCACCATTCGCTAGAACGTTAAATAGAAACGCAAGCTGCGCCGGTCATTTAAATCGAGTTTCAATTTATACCAATTTTGAACGTTTAAAACATTATAAAATGGGTTGTTCTCAAAATTTATTTTACTAGCTAGGTGGCTTCTATCGGGCAGTTTTGTTGTATTTTCATTTGTTAAAATATTTTCTTTAATCTTAAGTATTTTTTTGATTTATGGCTTCACGCTCTATCCCGCATTTAGCACGGTATGCTGAGGGATCTTCCCGTTAAGATATTTCGTTACCCACGCACCCAATTTTCGACGTGACGAACGCCACGCATTTTCTTGCCCGAGCCCAAGTAAGAATCGTATTTTGAAAAAAAACAGGTCAAATGCCAATCAGACTCGCATACAGGGGGTTCCGTACTAATTTCACTATGTGTAGTATGTCAACGGGGAGTACAATTTATAAAAGTTGACAAACTTAAGTTTGCAGAACTACAATTTTAAGTTTGTAACTATCTTTAAAACAATTAGCTTCACACTGTATCCTGCATACAGCAGGCAGGGTGAACCTAGTGTGACACTCCTTTCTGCCGAATTCCGAAGGCATAGCGTGTTGAGCGGCAGGACTCAACATCGCGCTTTACCTCCTTGAGTGGGGATCGAACCCACAACCAATTGGTTTTACAGTCACACTTTGTGACTCAACTATCTTTAAATCTATCTTTAAATTTTCACTTTTTGGGTTTTTTCCTTTATTTGTACTGGAAGTACTCACTTCTTGCCATTATTTCATAATTAACCTATAGATTTTGATAACGCTTACGTTTAACACAAAATCCAGCAAGATCGATGCACAAATACTTGTATTTGATTACGTCGACTTTTAAACTTGATTTCTTCTGTGCTTTAAGGGACCGTAGACCTGAATATTTGATATTAATTTCAGCTTATTATATCTTGAGGGCTCTTAAGATCAATTTTCTTGACAGACAGACAGACGGACAACTAAGTGATATTATAATAGTTCCTTTTCTATCTTTTGTAATACAGAACCTTAACAATTAAATCATCATCAAATTATCCGAAACTATGATTTTGTTAAATTTTGGCTGATCGAAAATAAACAAATAAAACATACGCAGCTTTAACTTAAACATTAAAAAACTCCGTTCAACGCTTTCCGCCCGCCTTTTGAAACATTGTGATGTTGCGGAACTCAACACCACGATTTCTTTACCAAAGAATAAAAACAAATATAATAATTTCCCCCAATTGGATCCGAACCTACAACAACGCTATGTGCTACGACGGCCTCGGTCGATGATATGTTATGTACATGAATGTAGACAAAAAATATAATTACAAATAAATTAAATAAATCAGCTTCGCGCTGTATCCCGCACACAGCAGGGTAGGCAGAACCTAGTGTTAAGACACTCTGTTCCCCACTTTCTGCCGAACTCTGGAGGCATTGCGTGTTGAGTGGCAGAACTCAACGCCGCGATTAACCTCGACACCAGATCGAAGAAATGGAAATATAAATTTAAGTAAATATTTCATCTCCTCGAATGGGGATCGAACCCACAACCAGTCGGTTTTACAGTCGCACTTCGTGCCGCTGCGCCACGACTGGCCTCAATAATTAAAAATAGTTTTATTTTATTTTTGGTGCACTTTACATTCACGTAATGATTTTTTTTATTTCCTCGCTATTGTAAGAAGACTGGCAAGAAGTGCGACGTTGAGTTTCGCCACTCAACACGTATATTCTTAGGTCCATATAAATAAACCGCTCTCAAGTATGAGATCGATCTTGAGATGCCGTTTTTATTCATAGATTTATAATTTATTTATTAATTAATTAAAGCCACAATATTTTTAGGCCCGGCCTTAAAAAATGATGTTAAACTAGGAGTAGGCGGATCTGCCCACTAGATTTTGTCGGTTTTCTCTCAAAACGTTAAATATAATATATTTGGCGTTTAGCTTACTAAATATATTGCTGACTCCTTTAAACTTTTCAACCTAATTCAAATTAAGTAAATCACAGTTAAAACAAACACGCAAAAAGCGACAAAAAGTTATTTTTACAAGGAAAGAAAATTGATTACAGTAGAATTCTGGATCGTCGACAGCTGTGGAAATTATTAAGAAAGAAAGTATAATTGGTGGTCGAAATTTGGTGATTTTTTAACTTGAAACGTACCGGTCCCTTTGTTTTTTCGTTACTTTTGGGTAAATTTTGTTTGAAAGTACATATTTTTTTTTGGCTTAAGTTATTTGCTTGGCACTTAAAAATTATGCAAAATAAAATTTGCTGCTTTTAAGGAATTTCCGAAATTGTCAATTTTTCTTTATTTAGTTTTACACTGTATCCCGTACGGCAGGAGGAAAGAGGCAAACCGAAGTCTCTTAAGGGGTACGAAGTGTCTTTAGGTTTTAGGTTCCCTCAGCCTACACTGATATGTGTTGGATATAGGGTGAAGCTAAAGAATATTTTCCGTTTAAATTGAGAAAAAGCGCAGCGTCACGTTCCGCTACTTCCGCACCGTCTCGAAAAGTAGGCGGTCTGTGAAGAACACATCACTTTTCCACAAGGTTCCCTCTGTCTACCTCGCTTTATCCAGGATACAATGTGAACCCGCTAAATAAATATTTTAGAAATAACATTATAACATAATGGAGTATGAAAATGGCGTATGGAAGACCTATTTTATATCTGGAGTTCGACCAATATTTCATAGTAAGCCTCAAATCTATTTTATACGTCCCTCTAAATTCTTGCACAGTGCAGGTTTTATGTAATTTTGAAATTTATATTCTTATATCCTGATTCTATTGGAAGCCGTCGTGGCGTGGCGGTTGTGGGTTCGATTTCTATTCGATGTTATGAATTATTTAAATTTCCTCGCTATACTAATAATATAGACAGAGACATTGAGTTCCGCAACTCATCAATGTCTCAAAAATTGGGTGGTAAGTGAAAAACGGAGTGTCCTAAAACTAGTTTCCCTCTGCATATCCCGCTATACGGGAAAAAGTGTAAAACCGCTTTTTTAAGTAGGTATGCATCTATACTAATATTATAAAGTTACAGGATTTGTTTAGTCGAATGCGTTAATCTCTACTACTACTATTTCTACACTACAAGTTGGTAGTTGGTACTGGCTGGTACTACTACTATACTACTGGTTTCAGATAAAAAAATATTTTTGTATAGGATAGTTTGATATGGAGGGAGGCTGTAGGCCATATTACACCACGTTAGTAGTTTCAATATAGCCTACTGTACCTGAGCACTTATTACATAATAATTAAAACAGATAGATTTTTATGTGTTTTTGAAAAATCAGAATTTTTGTATTTCTGCTGCCGTTATTTCTAACGATCACGGTTCGTGAGATGCGCGCTGGTGACAGACAGACAGTGGAAGCTTAGTATCAGAAACCCGTTTAACCCTTTCGGTACGGAACCCTAAAGAAGAGGCCATCAGGGCACAGCGTTAAAACGTCCGGCTGTCAACGCGACGGTAGTAAGTTCGATTCGCACTTGGAGGCGTGCATTATTATTAATCCCTCTCTCTGGTAACAAGACATTTTGTTAGCTGAGACCTAGAGATATCTACTTTTAGAGTTCTGTACCCAGAGGGGAAAAACGAGGCTCTGTTACCTAGCCTCCACTGTGCAGCGTTGAGTTGTGCCATTCATCGGTATATGAGCAGAACAAAGTTGCTCTTGCTCTAAGTTCCGCCTTCTTACTAAGCTATATACAGGAGAAACTAAAAAAATAAATAAAAAGTCCTAAGTACATGTAATATATTGAAATATTATAAAATTATTGAATAAAAATGACTTTGACATGTTAAAACTTGTTCTAGTTCACAATAGCGCTGTGTTATTATATTACGTTATATTGTATATTGTGTGAAGTTTATTTACTAACCCAGTTCCATTCAATACCATCCATCTTGAACTTTAGTTGTTTGGTGAATATTAAAATATTTTATTTTGTTAGGAATTTTACATTATAACTTTTGTGCAAAAAAAACCGGACAAGCGCGAGTCCGGCTGGCTCATCGAGGGTTCCATACAAAAAATTAAAGTCTCGAGCTTTTTCTGAAATCCAACCTTAGCCAGAGCCCTTTCATCTGATACCTTACTTGAACTAGCAAATTGATACCTAATTTGATACCAAATTTGGCCCCCCTTTTAAGGCCATTATTCTTTAGGATTTAATCACAAATGTATTATACAATTCATCAGGTTTATTTTCCTGAACAAGTACTAACTGTAGATGTTACCTGTCAAATTTCATAATTCTAGGTCAACCGGAACTATTCTATTAATTTTGATTCTACTAGTGTCGGAATATTTACTAGTGTCGGAATACGCGTTTTTTGCGATATAAACGGCAATATCTTTTTTTAAATAAATGTGGAAATACTTTGGGCCGTAAATCTGAGTATATGGTTTGAATTTCAACTCTCCTATCTTCAAGCATTCCTGAGATAAAACCTCTTGACAGACAGACAAATAGACACATAGACAGACAGATAGACAGACGGACAACCGTGTGGCCGTAAACGGGACAGGTTGTTCGATTCCAACTTGAGGAAATGAAATATTTATATTTTTTTATTTTATTACGAGATAAAGCGTGGCGTTGAGTTCTGCTATTTAACATTCAATGCCTCAAGAATTCGGTGGAAAGTGGGGAAAAATGTCTTTATAGAAAACCCATGTCGTTCACACACACTAGCTTTGTCTGCCTGCTATTCGCGGGATACAGCGTCAAGCTAAAAAAAATCTTTCACTTATTTCACTTATAGCTAGGTAGGTAGAAAGGATCTAGTCTTGGAACCCTCTTTTCTTAATAAAAATGCTACATTCGGAAACAGAACACACTTATCTTTGTTTTTTTTTTATTTTCACGATCTATTCTACATGTCGTAGTAGGGTGCTCTTTGCCTCGACACCAGAGCAAAGAAGTGAAAATACTAAATATTTCATTTCTTTGAGTGGAACTTGAACCCATAACCTATCTAATTCACAGTCACACGCCTGTGCCCTTGCGCCACAACTGGCCTCAATTTAATTAAATTATTTTTTTTAGATTATATCATTTTGTTAATGTTATAAACAAAAATAATACTTAAAAGTCCTCACGGCGAGTTCACGCCGCCGTGATTGTACAAGCACAGCACTTTATAAGTAGGTTTCTGGAATTATATTTTTGTACTGCTTTAATTTTGGTTGTCGACTGAAGTCCGATTTATGAGAAGCTTAATATAGAGAAAAAATAGCTAATTATTAAATGCGGCGTTAAGTTCCGTTATTCAATAAGCTGTTCTTTTGGATAGAAAGTTTCTATTTAGGGTTCCGTACCTTTTAAGGAAAGGAGGAAGTATAACTTGGTTGTCCGTCTGTCTGTCTGTTTGTCTGTCTGTCAAGAGCCTTTATCTCAGGAACGCTTGAGATATCGAGTTGAAATTCAAACCATACATATATTTAGATCTGCGGCCCTTTCCTAAAAAATAACGTAAAAAATATGCAACTAGTTTTAGCACACAACTTTGTTTATACTAAATAGTAGCCGTTGGAAGTTTTGTTTTTTAAGTTTTGTTAAAATTAAGACACTCCGTTGTTATTATGGCGGATCTCAACGCCGCGCTGTACCTCGTTATCGGAGCTAGGTAATGTACATAAAAAATATTTAATTTCCTCTCATATTTTATTTCATTTCCTATTTTCACAATAGGAATCGAACCCACAAACTGTTGCGCCTGTAGCCGCAACCTTGTGCTTCTTACCATGACTACTTATATATAAAAACATTATACGAAGTACTCTCTCAAATGTAACTTAGTTAAGCAAATTTCTACTTAAAATGTCTCGCAATTCTCACATTTGGTCTTAAATAAATTATATTTCTTATTGCTTGGAAGTGTTCGCTAAAGTGGAAAGTTTACTTTAGTTAAGGTTTTCTTTTTTTGGTTAAATTTGGAAACGGTTGTAGTGGATTGTAATTTCGATAGGTTAGTTTAAATATGGATTTTTTTTGCTTCATACTGTTTTGATACCTAGCGTTAAGACACTCCCATTAAGACACTACCATTCCTGATTTTCCTCTGTATTCTGGAGGTATTACGTGTTGAGTAGCAGAACTCAACGCAGCGCTTTGCCTCGTTACTAGTACCTTAAAATTAAAATATTAAACATCCTTAGTCGAACCCACAACCAGTCGCGTTTACAGACGCACACTTGTGCCCCTATACCACGAGAGACCTCAACCTCCATTCCTCCATCAACATCCCTAATGTACACTTAAATATCACTTAAAAAAACATTAGAAAATTTTATAAAAATATTTATTAAAAAGAAAAATCTGCATCACACTGTATCCCGCACACAGCATGGTAGGCAGAGGGAACCTAGTGTTAAGACACTCCGTTCCCCACTTTTCGCCGAATTCTAGAGGCATTGCGTGCTGAGTGACGGAACTCAACGCCGCGCATTGCCTCGACGTCAGAGCGACGAAATGAAAATATAAATGTAAATAAATATTTCACTCCCCCGACTGGGGAACGAAACCACAACCAGTCGATTTTACAGTCACACTTTAAGCCTCTGCGCCACCTACCTAAACACTCACTACACGGTACCTAAAAATCTATCTAACATATAAAAATTAGTAGGTACTTAACCGATAAATAGTTTATCCTTTGGGTAACGTTAATATTTTATTGCCTCACATAAAGCGATCCCTTGGAACGGCGGAATTTGATAGGTGGCAAGTTTTTACGACCATATTTCATTCTTCGAGGTACCTATAGGTATCTATAGGTACCAATAGGTATCTATAGGTATCTATAGGTACCAATAGGTATCTATAGGTACCTCGACCTGTGTATACTTAATATCGACATTCGTTCGATAGTACTACACATGATTTATGTGTTGGCTTTATGTTTTTAGTTACTTTTATCCGCGGTTTCGCCTCTATTGTTAAATGGAAGTAACTCTTGTTTATTTTTTATATGCAATGGTGGGTTTAAAAAATCCAGCTTCTCGCTGTATCTCGGTGTACATAGCCGGGGAGGCAGAGGGAACCCGGGAACCCGAGTGTTATGACAACGATTCCTTATAAAAATATTTCTTTTATTATATAATTTTAATTCTAGAGGCATTTCGGGTTGAATGGTGGAACTCAATGCCATGTTTTTCGAAAAATGAAAAAAATAATATATAATAGAGGCCGGTCGAGGCGCAGCGCCACGAGGTGTGACTGCAAAACCGACTGGTTGTGGGTTCGATCCCCACTCGAGGAGATGAAATATTTACTTAAATTTATATTTCCATTTCTTCGCTCTGGTGTCGAGGTTAAGCGCGGCGTTGAGTTCTGCCACTCAACACGCAATGCCTCTAGAATCCGGCAGAAAGTGGGGAACGGAGTGTCTTAACACTAGGTTCCCTACCCTACCTACCTACCCTGCTGTGTGCGGGATACAGCGTGAAGCTAATTTAATTTTTTTTTTTTTTTAAATAATATGGTAATTTGTCAATATCTTCGATGTTGTTGTTAATTGTGTTGTTGCTATATTCATCTCTATATATATTGTAAATCTTGAATGGTTTGTTCGGCTGAAGTCACCAATCAAGGGAACTTCTGATTCAAATTTTTTTTTTAAGGAGGATAGATTATTTACCAATGGAGACAAAACTCTATATTATATCACATTAAACATAGATTTTTATAAGATAACAAATTTTTATTATTATATAAAAGAAACATGGATACGGACCGACTGTCTGTAGAGTTATATTACCTACTTTGAAATAAAGAAAAAATAAATAAAGTAAAAATAGTAAGCAATTCGCTAAGTGCGAAACACCTGCCAATGACAGATGTATGTTATAGCTGCGTGAAATAAATTCTTCATTTCTTGATGTAATATATCTTAGGGGTTCGATAGTAATACAATAATACAAATATTATATTCAGGGGAAAGTGAGGAATGGGAGTCTTAGTGGGCATGGGGTGTAATGACACTAGGTTCCCAGGTTCCCTTTGCCTATGCTTATATGTGTATGCTGACAAAATATGATAGCAGAAATTTTGTAAGAAATATACTTATTTCTAATTGTTAAAATTTTAATCTGTTTTCCTTTCTATCTTAAAATTATATTTTTATTTTTTTATGCGTGTATCGATTATACAGTTGTTCCATATTACCTACTGGGTATTCTCTATTATTGATCTGTTATTCGTTTTAGTTTTTTACGCAGTCTGTTTATATTAATATATTTATTATAATGGCGTACTATATTGTTATCACTGATAAATTAAGGCCTTTGAGGCCACTGACGGTGCAAGAGTAGAAGTGAGCGAGTGTAAACGCGACAGGTTGTGGGTTCTCTCGCTCCGCTCGTTTTTTTCTCAATCCCCTCTCTGGTAACGTGGCAAACCGCGGCGTTTAGTTCCACAATTCAACACGCAATACCTCCTAAGTTTAACAGAAAGTGGGAAATGGTGTCTCCAAGTAGACGAAATGTCTTAACACTAGGCTCTCAGGTTTTGTTTACCTTCCCTCCTATGTAAAAAGTATGTCTTTTAATTTACGTGTAAAAAAAAAAACAATATCTTTTTATATTACTATTTTCCTAGTGTTAAGACACTCCGTTCCCCGCTTTCTGCCGAATTATGGAGGCATTGCGTGTTGAGTGGCAGAACTCAACGCCGCGCTTGTTCTCGACACCAGAGCGAAGAAATGGAAATATAAATTTAAGTATATATTTCATCTCCTCGAGTGGGGGTCGAACCCACAACCAGTCGGTTTTACAGTCACACCTTGTGCCCCTGCGCCACGACTGGCCTCAAACTCACCTTTTTAATCGATTTAAAATTACTTGTCACATTAAAAGTAGGTACTAACATTATTAATAATGTACAATACAATTTTAGCTTTTATTATACCAATTTCGTTTGATTGATATCTCCTAATGTGCTTAGATAGGCAACACCGAAAATCATTTACTAAAAATCTACGACTACTTCAAAAGGGGTTAAAATACTTATTTAGAAAACGTATAAAAATTTGAACGTAGCGGGACTCGAACCCGCGCCTCCTGGAAACTGACCAGGAGGCGCGGGTTCGAGTCCCGCTACGTTCAAATTTTTATAAGTTTTCTAAATAAGTATTTTTCATTCCTAAGTGTGGAATAACACTTTAAAAATGTTTAAAAAAAAGGGGTTAGAATATTACTAATATTTATAAAAAGTTTTTATTCACGTAACGTTTGGGTGGATTTTATAAATGTTTTTCACTGTAAATTGATATCTTTTCACATAATTTTTTAAATTTTAAACTTCAAATTTATCCTTTTACACATAAAATTAATAATTTTATACTTTTAATTCATTTCTTTACACCAAATTTGCCGTTTTAAACTTCCATATTCCTCGCTCACTTTTAATTTGTTCACTTTTAAACTTCTAATTCGCATTTTTACAAATCAAATTCTACAGGTAAAAACGAAAGTATGAAAAGGATATAAATAATACACTAGATGAATTCCCTACTTTCCTTTTTACCTGCAGAATACGTTATCTTAACACTAGGTTCTATCTACCTACTATGCTTTGTGCGTTCATAATACATTGACTATCAAATTAATACCTAAATGTAAGATATTTTAAAATCACTTTAAAACGTCGTATGCGTTGTGGGATAAATTTACAGTGTAAAATTGTGACTTTGATGCTTTAGTTAATTATATATGCACTTTAAAGTATGAATTCGGAGTGAAATCTATATAATTAATTAAGCCTTCCCTGAGGTCAGTCGTGGCGTAGCGGCACAAAGTGTGAATCGACTGGTTGTGGGTTCGATCCCACTCGAAGAGATAAAATATTTACTTACATTTATATTTTCATTTCTTCGCTCTGGTGTCGAGGCAAAAGCGCGGCGTTAAGTTCCGCCACTCAACACGCAATGCTTCCAGATCTCGGTGGAATGTGCGGAACGGTGTGTAATACTGGGTTCCCTCTGCCTACCCTGCTGTGTACGGGATACAGATTTTAGATACAGGATTTTTTTAATTAAACTGTGTCTAAAAAATCAATACACATCTTCATATATAACGAAACATTTATGAAATATTCCTTCAGCGAAGTCTATAACGAAGTCAATTATACTGGTAATTAGTCATTATGAATTCCGATGATTCGTTATATATAATTATGTATGTATGTATGTATGTATGTATGTATGTATGTATGTATGTATGTATGTATGTATGTATGTATGTATGTATGTATGTATGTATGTACCGACGAACACCTCCCACGCTACGGCTTTGTTGTTGTATATTTGAATAGTGTTCAATTTGAAATTGATTTACTAAGCTTTAACTAATGTTATTGTTTTAATTTTTATTGT
The DNA here is from genome assembly GCA_013421005.1 of Heliconius erato x Heliconius himera. NCBI lineage: Eukaryota > Metazoa > Arthropoda > Insecta > Lepidoptera > Nymphalidae > Heliconius > Heliconius erato x Heliconius himera. The sequence continues at coordinate 7,435 of JAATLQ010036053.1, read as the reverse complement.
GAAACAACAGAAATTGAGGTTTGACGATCTGCTCTGACAACGGTCGTAGGTTCGATTCCCACTTGAAGGAATGATTTTTTTATAAAGATTTAATGTTTTTATTTCCCTGATCTGGTAGGGAGGTAAAGCGTGGCGTTGAGTTTTGCCACTAACTACGCAATGCCTCAAGAAGTCTGCGGTAAGTGGGGAGTAGAAGTATCTTATTGGTAAATGGAGTATCTTAACACAATGTTCTAAGGGTTCTTCTGCCTTCCCTGCTACGCGCGGAATACAGTGTGAACTTATAAAAAAATATATATTATAGAGGCCAGTTGTGGCGCAGGAGCAAAAAGTGTGTCTGTAAAATAGATTGGTTGTGGGTTCGATCCCCACTCTAGGAGATGAAATATTTACTTAAATTTACATTTCCATTTTCTTCGCTCTGGTGTCGATACAAAGCGCGGCGTTGAGTTCTTCCACTTAACACGCAATGCCTCTAGAATTTGGCAGAAAGTGGGGAACAGCGTGTCTTAACACTAGGTTACCCTGCTGAGTGCGGGATGCAGCGTGAAGCAGATTTGATTCATATTAATTATATTGAGCTCAGTGGTAAACGATTTACGAACACCTTTTTCATATTGATGTCTTTAATTATCATTTTTATGTTATTATTTTGTTCTTAGCTTTTTTTCTAATATGTAGATATTATATCTATGAACTATACTATATTTCATTCTCAACTATTATTTGCTTTAGCTCTTCTCCAGCTAGGATAAATTTCAATCTTCAAAAAAAGGTATTGTAGAATCATTGGTAAATAGAGAGCAGTTTAGCAGATTGTGTTTAAGCAACGCATACACAATTTTTGCTTTTGTTGATAGAATGTTTAGAAAGTTGATTGACTGGTTGGTTTCCCAGTGGGTTTCCGGTCCCGGTTTCACCCCACATTAGATTTAAAAAAACACTAAGATTTCATAAAGAAACATATTTTCTTTTTAACTGAAGTCCCTTACAAAAGTAGGAAATTAAGCAATAACCGTAAACATGTATTTAAAATCGTTTGAAGCAGGGATGCAAGGGTGTGACTTGAAAGCGACGGATGTGGGTTCAAACCCCACTCGAGCCACCTTTGGCATGAAGGTAAAAACCCGGCGTTGAGTTACGCCACTCAACACGCAATGCGTCGAAAAATTCAGTGGAAAATGGGGAACGAATTATTTCAACACTATATTCCCTCTACTCACCCTGCTCTGTGCGGGATACAGCGTGAAGCTGATGTATTTGACACGGGCGAAGCCGCGAGTGAAACACTACTTCAATATAATGCAAATACAGTCCTGTCGGCCAGTGATAGCAAATATTATCATATATTCGTTGTGTCGGTTAATCTGTTATATGAGCTCCCAAAAACGGTGTGCGGCTATGAATATTTATTTGTAACTGGCTCTTGCCTGCGGCTTTGTTTGTTTTGAGATTATCTATCAAACGGTGAAGAGTAAAATTTACCATTTTTATTTCTCTTTGATTTTTGGGAGTTTATAGAAATAACTACATTCTAAGAAAATAAATATGAGGACAGTCGTGGGCACAGGGGCTCTGGTGTCGAGGTGAAGCGCGGCGTTGAATTCCGCTAATCAACACGCAATGCTTCCGAAATTGGGCGTACAGTGGGGAGCTGAGTGTCTTAACAATAGGCTCCTTCTGCATTCCCTGCAGAAACAAATAAAAATATTAAATGTTTTACTTTCTTGGGTAGGAACGAACGAACGAACGAACCCACTACCTGTCGCTTTTACATTCACACGCTAGCAAACCACGTCCACGACTGGCCACAAATATTATAATGTATTTTTAATTGGGATTCGCACCCACAACGAAAATATTCAAAAATATATTTAACTTTCCATCACGAGATCGTCAATTCCATCTCGTTAGGTCTTCAATTTAAGTTGCTTAGCACGATGAGTTCAGTGTAAAGTCAACTTTTAAACTTCAATCGTTAGCGGCTTAAGTTAAGCGCTGATGAGTCAGTTGATAGAGGATATACTTATATAATAAAATAAATAAATCAGCTTCACGCTGTATCCCGCACACAGCAGGGTAGGCAGAGGGAACCTAGTGCTAAGACATTCCGTTCCCCACTTTCTGCCGGATTCTGGAGGCAGTGCGTGTTGATTGGCAGAACTCAACGCCGCGCTTTCCCTCAATGCCAGAACGAAGAAACCAAAATATAAATTTAAGTAAATATTTCCCCACAACCAGTCAGTCAGTTTTACAGTCACACTTTGTGCCCCTGCGCTACGACTGGCCTCTATATATTACGAAATTTAACGCTGTATTCCGCACATAGCAGAGTAGGCAGAGTGAAACTGGGAACCTAGTGTAAGGATACTGTATTTCCATAATACACTTCCACCACCACTTTCGTTGAGTGGTGGAACTTAACATCGCACTTTTGCCATGTTACCAGAAGGAAAATAGGGAATCGTACCCACAACCTGTCGCTGTTTGAGGCCAGTCGCATGTGGTACACTGTTTAAATTTTGAAACATTTCCATAACTTAGCGCCGCTCTTTGTCTAAGATCGGGATTATTTTTACTCATAAAAAATATACATATTAAAAAAAAAATGCCCTGATGGGCGCGTTTATTTATAACCTGTCAAAACAAACTGTCTTAATACTAAGACGCTCCCTAGTTTCCGCCAAATTCTGGACGCTTTTCATATTGAATGCCGGAACTCAACTGAAGTCAGAGTGGAGGAATGAAACTATTTATTAATTCATTACCTCAAATGATAATCGAACGCACAACCTCTCTGCTTACAGTCACACGCTTGTGTCCCTGCGCCACAACTGGTCACATTGTTTAAATTAACTTAAATTTACAAATTATAAATTAAATTAAAGAAAAATCTCCACGCAATATGTCGCATATACAGTAGCAGGATAGAATCCAGAGAATAAACTAAATCTTATGAGATTAAGTATATTAAGAATTTTTTTTTTACATTGTATAAATGTTTACTTCAAATGAAACAAACCCCGGCCGTGGCAAGTTCCATCGTTAGAAACCTAACTCTCATCGTTAAGGTTTAGAGGAGCTGTTCTAGAGAAACTGTTGGATGAAGCAAATTGAATATATCTATCTAGCTTAGTTATATTTTGTACTAGATTTTACCTGTGGTTTTACCTTTTTTTTTAGTTTTACACTGTATCGTGCACACAGCAGGGTAGGTACAAGGAACCTAGTGTTAAGACATTTCGTTCCCCACTTTCCGCCAAATTCTAGAGGCATTGCGTGTTTACTGGCGGAATTAATCGCCGCCCTTTACCTGGAGACCACAGCGAAGAAAAAAAACTAAATAAATATTTCATTTCCTCGAGTGGAGATTAAATCCACAACCAGCAGCGCTTACAGTGTCACTTTATGCCCCTGAGCATTGACTGGCCTATCCTCTTCCACGTTCTTTTCGAATAAAGTGTAAATTCTACAATAGATAGCACTTTTACCTGTATTTATTTTTTATTTAATTGTCATATTTATTCTTTTAGGGGCGTTTTCTCTTAAATACGCAAAGTCCTGGGCTGCAGCCAAAGAAATACCATAGTCGGTCCATTTCCGCGTTTACTGTGTGAATGAGTCGCACTGAATGCATCGACGATTTATATGAGGAATGTATGGATGGATAAAGGTCTAGAAAAAATAGCCAAAGTAGAATTCTCTCACTTACCTTGACAAATGGTGTATTCAACACAAAAATAATATTTCAATGGGAACTAGCAGTTCTTGAGAGTAGTGTATTCACCAAACAAAATCTTCAGTATTATAATATAAGTATTGATATTGATTGATAGATGAAAAAAAAAACGTTTAAGTGCGTGTGCTCGCCCACCGAGGCTTCCGTAGCAAACAGGATTGTAGTTTACATGAAGTATAACTTAGCTAACAAACTTAACTTTGCGGGCATAGACACTCATTTCATATGAATTGAAATACAAATAAAAGTTTGTAAGGATTTTTTTTCTAAAAATTTTCACTTTTCAAATGTTCCTTTTATTTGTATTGTAAATTTTCACTTCGTGTCAAATTTTATAACTGTAGGGAAATGGTGAATTTCGTACAAAATGCAACAAAATTGATGCATAAATGCTCGTATCTTTACAACGCATTGACTTAGAAGTTTGATTCTGCTTGTGCTCGCAGTCATATGACCGTAGATCTTGAATATTTTATTTTAATTTTAAATTCATACTTCCACGTGATTTCGCCTAAAAATAAATGCCTTTGACAGACGGACTACAAAATGATCCGTTCCCTTTCTTTTTTACTTTTGCGAAACGGAACTACTAAAAATAATAATTTAAATTATGATACACGTTGGGCGTGGCACAGTGACTCAATGTCTTACTGTAAACGCGATAATTATCAATCCCAATGGTTGAAATTAATTATTTTCATTTCTTGACTGTAACAAAACAATGTGCGATGATCAGTCCTTTGAGGAGAAGAATCTCTGTCCAGGAAGAGAACAAAGAATTTTAAAAAATAAAGATCCCTGCACTATGTGGGAAGAACTTGCAAAACTGTAAAAGTAACAAAGTAAAACGAAAAAAGAAAATTCAGCATATTTCATATCTATATTTTTATTAAAAGTTCATTATTTTTGCGTTCTGGTAAAAAGTAATATCATTTTAGAAGCTCATCTTTGCATTACAGATGCTTAATATTCATGGAAAGCAAATTGTTTCCAATTATATTGCTATAGCCTTCAACGTCCATATATTGTGTGCTTCTTATTTGGCCTTTTAAAATATTACTTACGTATATTTAATCGGATGACTTTAAAACATAAGGTTGTAAATATATTATTTGTTTCCTCACAATGTCTGTAAAAATGGGCGGTACGTGGAGAACGGAGTGCTTTAACTCTAGGTTAAATGGCCATTAAAGATAGAAACGATCTTCTTTAGTAGAGGTGATGACCGCGTCGGTTATATCTTCCACATCCTGAATCCATCCTCCGATAGGCACTTAGAATAAAAAACAAAACTATATATAAATTGAAAAATTGTAATTGATATTAAGTTAATTGATAATAAGTGAAATGTTTACATAAAGACAATCTAAAAATACTTGGACTTTCTTAGGAATTTAATATCTAGATAATTATCTCTAGTTATAAGCCTAGTTTAAGTGGCAGATAAATATACTGTTGTTTAGCTGATAATAATGAAAAAGTTAAAAAAAGTACGGACCACGTGTCTGAAGTGTTTAGTTAAAATTATATATATAAAAAAAACTGTAGGTTAATGCCCATATATGCCTATCCTGCTCTTTGCGGGATACAGCGTGAACGAATAAGAAAATTGGCGTTGATATAAAATTAACCATTTCTTTTCCTTCTTTTCAGGTATCAAAAACTATGAGTGAGAAGTGTGGATATTAAAAATAATATGGAACAATTTTACAAAATAGCGGCGCTAATGTGAACAAGATGGCGGATGGTTCTGGCGGGAAGGGCGCGTTCGTGCTGCTGCTACTGCTGCTGGAAAACACGATGTGTCAGTTGGCACGCGAGACCGAGGATCTGGGTTCGAATCTTTATATAATTTTTTAACTTTAAACCACGTTCGAGAAGTGAGACAAATATATTATTAATTAAGTTGCTATTCACTTATACATATTCGTGTAAGTTTCATTTTTTTATATTATTCCAATTAATAGGGATTGCGTTGGCTCAGCGGCATAGCATAACTAACTGTGAACATGACGGTTGTGGGTTGAAATTCCTCTTGGGAAAATTAATTATATTCATTTTCTGGATCTGGGGACAAGATCAAGCACGACGTTGAATTTCATTCATTGTTTCAAAAGTCGGGCGGTACATGGAGAACAGAGTGTCTTATCACTAGGTTCCTTCTACCTACACTGCTACATGAAAGATACAACGTGAAATAAAAAATATTTTAAATAGATATTTATGCTAATATTTCATTATTTGTTATTTCGTAAAAGTGGATAAAAACATGACATATTGGTAACCAAATAAAATAATAGGTTTATTGTTAGTTTTCCTCTTTTGTTTTCCATTGTAAGACCGAAGGTCATCTATTTGATTCAGTCTAATACAAATTCTATAGAATACTTTCTTGTTACATAAAAGCTAAATGTCAATAAAAGTCTTTATATTTTCGTTACTTTGATAGTCATACTAGTCGTCGCCCGTGCTTTGTATGCGTGGAATTTAAGATATAAAATCTTGTTTTTCCTCGTTCCCCTGGGAGTTTTGAGAAATCTTCTTCTAAAGCTCCCCTAAACTCCCTACTGCTACCTATAGCAACAGGGAGAAGTTTTCCAATTCTGTAGACAACATACATTCATGTACGCCAGTCGTGGCGCAGGGGCACCGACTGATTGTGGGTTCGATCTCCACTCGAGGAGATGAAATATTTATTTAAATTTATATTTCCATTTCTACGCTCTAGTGTTGAGGTAAAGCGCGGCGTTGAGTCCTGCCACTCAACACGCAAAGCATTTAAATTTCAGAGGTAAGGGCACTACACTAGGCTGAAGCTGATTTATGTATGTATAGAAATTTTTGCTTAGTTTCAAGTCAGATTTGTGAAGTAAATTATTATATTTTGACGATTTACAAAAAAATGATATTTTTTACTATTGAAGAATCATTCATGCATCTCAACATAATACAAAATTTGATAAGCGAATTGTAGTTAGTCAAAATATTAAATAGAATAAATACCACCGTATGTTAAAAACGCAATAGGCGCTCAATATCCTCATAGACCATAATGTCCTCTTGTTGTGTAGAAAATAAAAAAAATAACTTATTACGATTTTTTTTGCGTAGAGAGATCTTTATAACCGTCGAAACGCAGTGGAGTAGCGTCTATAAAATCGACAGTTGTGGATTGGCTCTGGTCATAAGACATACCGTTTGCGTTAAGTTTTGACACTAAACCCCCAAAAAATGCAGGTTCTATGGCGATTGGACACTAAACCCTAAAAAAATGCGGGTTTCGTGGGGATCGGAGTGTTTTAACACTCACTTCTCGATACAAACCCTTCTATGTGTAGTTTACAATAATCTTACCAATATTATAAATATTTATGAGGATGTATGTTTATCCCACTACCGCAAAAACTACAGAACGGATTTAGATGAAACTTTTCAGTAACATAGCTTATATATCGTAATCTCTATATCTTATAAAATAAGAACGATTTTTTTCTCTGTCTGGCCTTTCTACGCTATCTTCTTCTAAACCACCCAACGGATTTTGATGCGGTTTTCACCATTATGTAGAATATTTCTCAGGGAAGGATTATATATGGTTTATTATATGTATATTTTATTGTAATTTGACATAAATATGATAAATGTGTATAAAGTCCTACCCGTTGAGACACTTTCACGCATGCGCTGCTTTAATGG
>JAATLQ010036052.1:0-34583 GCA_013421005.1 Heliconius erato x Heliconius himera | reverse complement strand
CGCATGCGTGAAAGTGTCTCAACGGGTAGGACTTTATACACATTTATCATATTTATGTCAAATTACAATAAAATATACATATAATAAACCATATATAATCCTTCCCTGAGAAATACTCTACATAATGGTGAAAACCGCATCAAAATCCGTTGGGTGGTTTAGAAGAAGATAACGTAGAAAGGCCAGACAGAGAAAAAAATCGTTCTTATTTTATAAGATATAGAGATAGAGATAGAGATAAACAATTACCCCGAGCTGAATTTGAACGCACGACCAGCATATTCAATATGACGTGAAGCTATGAAAATAACCTGGAGTTTACTTGCTTCATATATAATTTAGTAACAGTTTATACAAAGTTCCTTAGCGAGTTGAGCGTCGATTATCGAGTTACCGGTACCTGCATATTAGCGGCGTGCTTTTAGTTGCCGTGGAGGTAAGTGAATTAGGCCGGCCTCGTCCCACTAGATACGTGAGAGAGTATGCTGTGATGGACGAACATATAAAGATATATTATATAGGTATACATGTAATTAGAGGCCAAGAGTCGCGGCGCAGCGGCACGAAGTGTGACTGTAAAAGCGACTGGCTTGTGGGTTCGATCCCCACCCCAGGAGATGAAATATTTACTTAAATTTATATTTCCACTTCTTCGCTCTGGTTTCGAGGCAAAGCGCGGCGTTGAGTTCTGCCACTTAACGCGCAATGCCTCCAGAATTCGGCAGAAAGTGGGGAACGGAGTGTCTTACACTAGGTTCCCTCTGCCTACCCTGCTGTGTGCGGGATACAGCGTGAAGCTGATTTATTAATTTTTATTTATTTGACATGTAATTATTAATCATCCTAATTTGCTGAGCATGGTCAAGTTATTAATTGGCTTCAAAAAGGTGGTTCTCAATTCGGTTGGTATATCTTTTTGTATGCACACCGATTACGGCGAGATTTCTCAACCGATTTACGGTGTTCTTTATTTATTTAAAAAAAAATATTCTTTGTTTAACATTTTTAAATGTCTATTTCACACTAATAAAAGAAAATTATTTTATAAAAAATACAAATAGCGAACTCGCACGACTCGAATGCGTCTTGCGATCCAAAAAGTGAAATTTTCGATTTTTTTTTAAATAAATTTACTTAGTGTTTAGTTTCACAACCGTCGCGTTTACAATTAGACACTGTGCCGCTGCGTCACGACTGCCTCTGTCGGGCACGGGCTCAATTATTCAAAATAGGGATAATTTTGAGTAATTCAATTGATAAAATCACCTTTTGTGATGTAGGTGTGCGAAATGTGTGCTTTGTCAGTGGTCTCTTTGAATTTCTCGATACTTGTAATATCAGATACGATACAGCGGAAAACGCAATGTGTGTGGGGTATTAGAAACGCAAATCTATTTCTATTTATGCTTATAACGATCACCAGTCGCAGTTATTATGAACTGGGATATGACCGATTATATTGAAATGTTGTGGGTTCGATTTACGGGACATTCAATTTACCTATTTAGACTAGCTCTCGGTTCCATCTCCGTTCCATGACGTCAAATGAAAAAACCTTACCGACCTCAAATGCGGAAGATTTATATAACAAAAAACAAGTGTGAAGTAAAAAAAAACAGTTTATTTCTTGTCCTAAAGTTAAAAAAATGTGCAATCAAAGGATGTCAATCGGGGCAAAAAAATTAAAGGTTAGAGCCGTCAAAGTGTCAAGTGTCAACGCTCTGCGCAACAGAGCTGTTTTAACATTTTTAAAGTATTGTTCATTCCACATATGGGGGAGAAAAATATTTTTTTAGAAAAAAATTATGGTCGCGTGATTTAAAACCGCGCCGACCCTATTGAAAACCGTACAAGAGTCAGACCTCTTGGACACTGTCCACGATGTCAAAAAGTATTTTAAAGAATTAACGAATAAAAAATAAGCAAATCAGCTACACGTTGTATCCCGCACACAGCAGGTTAGGCAAAGGTGACCTAGTATAAAAGTACTTCGTTCCCCACTTCTGAATTCAGGAGGCATTGAGTGTTGAGTGGCGGAACTCAACGCCGCACTCTGCCCCGACACGGGGAATAAGTATAAATTAAATGATTATACCGCTAACCGATATTTTTTTAAATATTTATATATATATATATAAATATAAAAAAAATATCGGTTATCCTAATCTAATTCGGAGGAGAGTGTGGGACAGACTACCCTGCGGTGTCCTGGATAATGTTTCGTATTCAGGTGGTAACGAAATGATTTGACACTAGTTTCTTTCTGCCTGCTCTGTTCTGCAACAAAAAGCGTGAAGGTGTTTCTTTTCCTTGACGCTTAATGCAAAATGTTTCCACTAAGTAGGCACAAAAATATATTTCAGTTTGCATCAGAATAATCCTTGGAACCTAAATATCAGGACCCATTTAATATTCCCGTAGTAGTATTCCCATATTTCGTGTAGCAATTTCCCCTCATTCCTTATATAGCGTTACCGTTTAAAATAGTCTGCGTGTGGGTGGCTAATTCATTCTCTTAACGTTGAGTTCATCCACGTGGAGTTGCAAATTTTGTACGGTTTTTGTAATTTTCCATTCCATTAAAATATGATGGGCGTTTGTTGATTTGTTGATCAATAACTTCAATAAGTATGTCGTTTAAAGAATCAAAAAACAAAACGTTGGCCATTTAAAATAAATTAAAAACAAAAAAACTGTTTTAGAAAAAGCTTTTTTTTAAACGCTCTACAAGTTTAGTTCTTTTAAATTTTAACTATCAACTTATAACCTCATTATACATAATTTATAAAAGCAAGCTTGTCGCGGTTATCAATATTTAATTAAATTGAAATTAAAATAAAAAAAACTTAGCAGATTATTTATAATTAAATTAGTACTAGTTTTTTTATTTGAGGCCAGTCGTGGCGCAGGGTGTACTGTAAAACCGACTGGTTGTGGGTTCGATCCAGACTCGAGGAGATGAAATATTTACTTAAATTTATATTTCCATTTCTTCGCTCTGGTGTCGAGGACAAGCGCGGCGTTGAGTTCTGTCATTCAGCACGCAATGCCTCCAGAATTCGGCAGAAAGTGGGGAACAGAGTGTATTAACACTAGGTTTCCTCTGCCTACCCTGCTGTGTGCAGGGTATAGCGTGAAGCTGATTTGATTTGATTTTAATAGTTTATTTTCACAAGCAAATCGCGCGACAAGCTTTTATGATCATGTAAATTGTGTATAATGAGGTTATAAGTCGATAGTTAAAATTTAAAAGAAAAATTTTATTTTCTCCTTTGTTAGGGTTTAAATAAAAGCTTTTTCTATAATTTTTTTTTTTGCTTTTAATTATTTTTTTACTTATTAGTTATTTATCGCTAGCTAGGTTTCTTAGTCTGTTCATCTCATTCAACGCATCATTGTTGCAAGGTCGTTTGCTGGTTAATTTCTAACAATCCAGCTATTCAATAAGGAAACCTAACAATTTTACCCAATTTAAGACCACGAAGGCTTGGGCTGAATTAGGTGAACATTTGGTTTAGCTTGATCAAGTTTTAACTGTCGTTGAGTAGGTATTTCGTTATTGTCCTGATCACGCCTTTCGTTAAATTTTGGCGTTTTGCGTCATCGTCTTCGCCTTCCAGACTTCTTCTTTTGTGTTGATGTTTCTGTTTTTTACCATTCCGGTGCCACGAGTACCGAAGAAAAATCCATCAACCCTCCTAGAGTTCCGTTTAGAAGGGTAAGAGCTAATATACAACAGAGTTCGCCAAGGTGCCCTGGGATGATTCATGACATCATATTATGCCCTGCTGCCACACTGTCCTCGGCACGGCCTCACCTTGACTTGGGTGTTTAGAAGAATGCGCCACTTATTTCAGCTAGAAGCCTACTTGTACCCAACGAAACACAGATCCGGGTTTGATTTTTTTATGGAAAAAGGCAAGGCAAACGATCATACGGGTCACCTGATAGTAAGTGATCACCGCCGCCCACGACCCCGTGTAACATCAGAGGAGCTACAGGTGCGTTGCCGGCCTTTAAAGTAGTATATTTGTCAGCTTCACGCTGTATCCCGCACACAGCAGGGTAGGCAGAGGGAACCTTGTGTTGAGACACTCCTTTCCCCACTTTCTGCCGAATTCTGGAGGCATTGCGTGTTGAGTGGCAGAACTCAACGCCGCGCTTAACCTCGACACCAGAGCGAAGAAATGGAAATATAAATTTAAGTAAATATTTCATCTCCTCGAGTGGGGATCGAACCCACAACCAGTCGGTTTTACAGTCACACCTCGTGCCGCTGCGCCACGACTGGCCTCAAGTATCTTTGTCCTTCTAGTATATTTGTTCTTCTTAAAAAATCAAGTTAAAATTAATGAATCGATGTTACAGGCATGGCATGGCAATCGATGTTAAAATAGTCGATTTTTATTCGCAGCGAACTCTTTCATCGTACGAACTTAAATAGTTCTAGGTATAATATATTTAATTTAAAGTGATGTCACATTATTTTTCTAATTATTCTCGGCAAGCCCTTCCTTCCATTTGATATTGCAGAAGTGCATAAATAATAACTATTCCGCCATCTTAGATGTTCCGCCATATTAGATTTAGAAAAACATCACAGTATTTTTCGAGTAATTTTAACAAGCCCTTTCATTTGATATACATATTGTAGAAGTAAAATAACTATTCCGTCATCGTCAACCTAGTGTTAAGACACTCCGTTCCCCACTTTCTGCCGAATTTTTGAGGCATTGCGTGTTGAGTGGCAGAACTCAACGCCGCGCTTGACCTCGACACCAGAGCGAAGAAATGAAAATATAAATTTAAGTAACTATTTCATCTCCTCGAGTGGGGATCGAACCCACAACCAGTCGGTTTTGCAGTCACACCTCGTGCCGCTGCGCCACGACTGGCCTCTATAGTATCGATATAAAAACTATTATACATTTATTCTTGTAGGAAATTAAATGATCTACAAAAAATGTTATATGATTTTTAGCTAAGTTGATTCATTTAAAAATTATTCCAACTTAATTTGTAAAATAGTCAAAAAGCTTAAGTTTGATAATAATTTCATAATAAAAAAAAAACTTAATAGTAAAGTGTAAATAATACATTTTTTTATATTTCTAAAGGAATAATTTATATAATTTCGTTATTATTCAGAGAGAAAAAAATGTCCAAACTTTTTTGAATATATATAAATATTTTAACAATATTTTAAAAAAATAATAATTCGCCCACCCTCATATAATATACAGATAATGTAGAAACTCGATTAACCTGACTAATTCTTGTGATTGAGCATTCGAATAATCGAATGTATGAAGAAAAGGTTGGAAAAATAATGGACTTAAGTAATGAAATAAAAAATATTTTATATGATTTAAAAAATAAAGATACAGATATAATTTCAATTTAGTTCCCGGATTATTATTCTATTCGAGAGTGTCAGTTGTGTACAAATCACTTAGCGCCACTCATTGTACTCTGAGGAACACACGAAGCATATTGTACGGTAAACCAATACCGTATCTAGCGATATTTCTACCCGGAAAATATCTCCTGGACTTTTCGGGGCAAATTTTGTTGTAAGTGAAATTTCTGTGGTGGGCACCGGACTATTCTGAGGTGGGCACAGTCCACCCGGCTCCTCAAATTCCTACGCCCAAGCGGTAAACCTAATTAACTAAGTTACTAAAAATTTTTAAGATAATATTACGATTGAAAAAGCATAACAAGCATTTGTTTCATAAGCCTGCTAACAGATAGCGCTACTAGACCACAAATCGTACAATTATTGGATGGCGAATATTGTTTAAGGGTTAAATTTATTATAATAATTATAATATATTTTATTTAAAAACCATATAATGTTTTTCATATATTTCTATTTATTTTGTTAAGGATAATAAATTACTCATCGGCTTTAATAAGCGCCACAGCGGATTTTTGGTGAACTATATAGTAAAAGCTCATTAGTTTAAAAGATTTTTCGCCCTAAAAGTTTGTTTTTAGGAAGAAATATTAATGTTCCTTTTAGAAATCATAAAATAAGTTAAAAATATATGTACTTGATGTAAATCATACTTTTGTAAAGTTTCATAAAGTTATTTGACGATATGATTTCACGTCTTTTATATATTTATATAATAAGAAAACTAGCATAACAACCATCTAAACACTTACTTTATCATCTTACACCTAAAATTATCTATAAAAATTTCGCAAAACAAAAATTTAAAGAAAGCAATTTGAAAAACAAACTGCACCCGGCATATGTTCCGTTCTCAGGTAAAGGATAATGACATTTGATTTATCTGTCAGATATTTCCTAATAAAAATATAAGTTATCATTGTATATTTTTCCTTTCAATAAACACTTTACATTTATTTAACAATATCACTGGTTGTGATGTATTCTGTGAGGCATTTTAATTTATTTATAAGCCGTATGACATTAGCCCATCAAAAATGACAATGACGCAGGCAAATATATTGCCATATCCTTAAATTTCTTTCAAAATAGTACTGTCATAATGGTAGAAATTGACTACTATAATACGGATTTGTTTTAAAATGAGTACACACGTAATTTATGAAATTTAATTTGATTATGTCACAGCTTATTATTGTTAAAATGCATATAAATTATAAAAAAATACATTCTTTTTATTTTTTGTTATGGTAGAATTTAGTAGACAGCTTTATTATAATATGCAGTACTGGCAACACTAAAAGCGTGAAGATAGAATCGGCTTTACACAGAGTACTTTCTAGCTTGCTCTCAGTTAGTACAGACTTCGAATTTGAACGTGTCGGCTGAACTTTATATCGAAACAATATTTTATTTACTCGAAGTTTTCTCTATTAAACTTCTATTAAAAATGCTAAATAAAAATACTTATTAACGCGTTTGATATTTAAAAGTAAGTATTAATTAATTTCGTCCGCGCGTTCGTTCATTTCGCCCCGTGTTTACAACTTGCGAGAAGACTTACGATGTGTAGTTTTTTATTTCTTAAAGTGATGTGTTTTGTTTTTGTTTGTTGAATATTTTAAGTTCTTTGTATATTTTGAGGTTTTAAACACTATTTTGAAGTTATGTAAGAATGATTAAAGTTATTTATTATGTGTTTTGAATTATTTTAAATTTTATACAACTCTTGTATAGTTCATTTTTCTTGTGGTGTTTATGTTCTTTAAATATTTGTTATCAATGGTGGGTATATTTATGAATTATTTCCTTTTATTTTATTTTATATTAAGTTTTGGTTTCAACTTTTATGTATGTCCTGTTTATTTTCCTTGTATTATATTTTTATAAAATATAAAATGGTATAATTTATTATTATTTAACAAGTATTATTTACTAAATTCATTAAATTGTAATTTTTTTTTACTTTGTACCTTTTTTTAAAGAATTTAGAGTTTTTTAGAATATGTACTTGCATTTAAACCATCTATTGGTGTAATAAATATTATTACTAATGATATCATAGACTTACTTTAAGGTTTAATTAATAAAGTATTTTTTTTGTTGTTATATTATTTTTTTATTTGTTTACACTCATAATACAAGACATACAAAGTTATGATGCAAAGCTCTAAGAAAATAAGTAGTCCAAAGGTCATTATTTAATTTTATTTTAGCTTTTTGCTGTATACTGAATATCGCAGGACAGGCAAAGGAAACCAAATGTTAAGAGACTCAGAACCCCCCACCACCCAATTTTCAAGATATTGTAAGCTCTGTGCTTTGTCTTGTTACCAGAGCTAGGAAATGAAAATAATCAATTCTGACAAATGAGGGTTTAACCTACCACTGTTCTATTTACAGTTAGTCGATGTGCCACGATGGCCTCTATAATCTTTAAATTTCATAAAGTTACTGTTCTTATCACCCTTACAATTGTACACTCCCTTTAAAAATTAAAACCTGTTTACAAAGCATAGAACTTAAATAATACCGGACCCTTATGGTTTGGTACATACATACATAACATTTACCTCGGGAACCATGCAAAAGTAAGCAATTCAATTATTTGTTTGAATGCTTATAGTTTAAAGATTATAAATTAATTATAATATATTCTATTGTTTTATTAATTTATAATTATAAATTATAATTAACAATAGAATTATTTATTTTCTATAGATAGAATTAATTTTATTTTCTTACATATTTTACTTTTTATTATTTTTTTACTTATTGGTTTATGTATAATTAAATGGTTTATATAAATTCAAGAATTTTCTTGATGAGAAATTGAATAAAATATTGAAATTTGAAGCAATTACGTATAGTAATTTATTTTTACACATATATAAAAATACTAAATTACAACTTTCAAAGTTGGCAGTGCAAAGCGAATCGCAAAATCGACTGGTTGGAAACTTTTAAGCGATGCAATAACGCGAAAGCTCAGGCCTGGGCTATTATAATACGTGCCTCGCGAGCCACGACCGCTTACCTGTGTTACTGCTATATAAATTTTATATATTACTAGCCACCCACCCACGGCTTAGCCCACTGAACTTATTGTCATATTATAACCCAATTATTAAATATTTGAGGCCAGTCGTGGTGCAGGGGCGCAAAGTGTGACTGTAAAACCTACTGGTTGTGAGTTCGATCCCCACTCGAGGAGATGAAATATTTATTTAAATTTATCTTGTCGAGGACATGCGCGGCGTCGCGTTCTGCCACTCAACACGCAATGCCTCCAGAATTCGGCAGAAAGTGGGGAACGGACTGTCTTAACACTAGGTTCCCTCTGCTTATCCTGCAGTGTGCGGGACACAGCATGAAGATGATTTATTTTTATTTCGTGAAATATTTCAAATAAATAGGTTCAGTAGTTTTTGCGTGAGAGAGGAACAAACATTCATCCATCCTCATAAACTTTAACATTTATGATGTTAGTAGGATAGTAAAATTTGGTGAGGTTATAAATGAAGCGCGGCGTTGAGTTTCGACAGTAAGATAATGTACTAATAGGTCGAAATTATAAACAGGAATAGCCCTTAGGTTATCCCTCCTCCTATATCTTGTTAACAATTTACAAAATAATGTGAGACAAAAGATATAAGCTAGCGAAAGTTTTAAACGACTGATATGGAATAACGTAAATGTTAAACGATTTTTTAACATTTGTTACAAAGAGCTCCAGCGACAGTTTTAATATTTCACAGTGAACTTTTATAATCATATAGGCATATAGAAGTTAAACTTCATATCAGATTCATATGTAAAGTTTAACTTTAATACTAATATTACAGTATTCGGTGATTTAAACTCTGACTAGTGTGAAAACGCAAATAATTATGATTACTTGCTCTCGGATTAGTGGTAGAGATCCACAGTAGAGTAATGTAGAGTCGGCTTGCAACTATTGAACACTCGTTTGGTGTTATTGGATTAAACACGCCAATAATAACAGAATGGTTGGAATTTTATTGGTTAAGATAACGATAACCTTTGGTTAGTGACGTTTGTTTAATCGCTTTTTGTTATGTGTATGTGTATGGCGAAATTTTATTTTTAATATCTTTATTTTATTTTAATTTATTTTTTTCGTATACGTTATGTTATTTAGTTTTTAATGCAATGCGATTTATATTATAATACTATGCGACAGATCACCATATATAATTTAAAAATTAAGCCTAATCCTAAAATTTACCTAAAAAATCTAAAAGTCCAATCGTTTTTAGCACAGCGAGATGAGGTCGCTGCGGCTGTTGAGGTGCCGGCCGTGTTCCACGCGCATGTTCGCCCTCGTCATCGTGGTCCTGGGCTTCGGAGTGTACTGCTACTACTATACCATCTCCCCAGCTTATCCTAAACCAGGTGAGTCCATAATTTAAGAAGAGCATGCCAGTTGGACGGTAGGATCGGCAAGCGTGAAACGTCCAGTCGCTAAAGGCTATTGTAATTAGCTATAGGGCGATAGGTATAGGAAGAAGAGTAAATATTCCAGTACAGTATGAAGGACTGAAAGACAGCTCAAACGAAACTATTTGACTTTGAAGTTTAAAATTTAGCATGAAGTTAGATTAGGAAATATAGGGAAGGAATTAATGATGATTTCTCACAGTTTTTACGAGAACCAGAAATATCAAGATTTTTTTTGTTCCAACAAACAAATCGTGGGCAACGACTACTTACTTTATAAAAATGAAATAAAGCATTCGCGTATGCCAATTAATTATTTGTCATATAATTCCAAGTTGGAAATAAATCGATTTAATTGCTCGTGTTCACTAGACTAGATGTCCCTTAGAACCTTGTTGATTTAAAAGCTTACACACACTTACTTTTATTATCTAAATGCTTTAGTGGACTGGACTTAAAGGTAAGTATCGTAGATTTATTTATATTGTATTTATTGTATTCGATAATAATAAATAAATATTAGTCCTCTGACAGTGCAGGGAACGTGGATATACGCAAAATTCAATCTGAACATTCCGATTATTATTATGAATAAGAAGTAAATATTTTTTAAATAGCTTACAGACAGCGACAGGTATACTAAACTATATACTTGATCAATAATTCAATAGTGACGTACCTAACTAGAATAGACACCGTTACCGTTTGTATGGCGACGAATATTTATTCAGGGGTGGAAGTTGCTACGTTTAGGTTACCATTAAGACTTTCCACGTAGCTTCATAATTTTGTATGAATAACATTGAAGCCAGTCGTGGCGCAGGGGCACAAAGTATGACTGTAAAATCGACTGGTTGTGGGTTCGATCCCCACTCGAGGAGATGAAATATTTACTTAAATTTATATTTCCATTTCTTCGCTCTGGTGTCGACGATAAGCGCGGCGTTGAGTTCTGCCACTCAACAAGCAATGCCTCCAGAATTCGGCAGAAAGTGGGGAAAGGAGTGTCTTAATACTAGGTTCCCTCTGCCTAACCTGCATTGTGCGGGATACGCATATACGAGCTTCATAAGAAAAAATATAGCAGAGGCCAGTTGTGGCGCAGAGGCACACAGTTTGATTGGTTGTGGGTTCGATCTCCACTCCGAGGCATTACGTGTTGAGTTCCGCCACTCAACACGTAATGCTTCCAGAACTTAGCGGGAAGTGGGAAACGGAGTGTTTTAATACTAGATTCCCTCTGCCTACTCTTCTGCGTATGGGATACAACGTGAAGCTGATTTTAATTCATAAAAACGTATACTTTAGTGATTAGAGCCCTTAAACAGCTTCCAAGGGGCGCCGTTTCGAGTCGCGCTATGTCAAATTATTTTACTAAGAATATTTTCTATCCTCAATTGTTATTTATTGCTCTAAAGTTTTATTAAAATCTGTCTTACATCTTTGAACGAATTAAGTGAAATCTCGTAAAACAAATTATTGCGCCTTCATAATAACGCCGTTAAATTATGACTTATAAGTCTGGAATCGTCGGAATTTACTTACAAATAAAAAACTTTTGATTACCAAGTTTCATTATCACAGAAGTTCGCGGAGACAATAGTGCTTATTTAAAGCTGCCTCTTTAATAATTATTTGAGTTTCTTTCTTCATAATATTAAAATTGCTTTGTAGCTTTCTATCCCGCTTTATCTAACCGCTTCAGCAGAAAAGGAAGAGGGAACCTAGTGTTGAGACACTACGTTTTCCACTTGTCGCTCAACTTTTTGGATCATTGCGTGTTGTATGACGAAACTCAATATACTTTGTCTACCGCAGCGGCAAATTACTGTGAGATGCTTGCAAATTTAATTTGTTTTACTAGCCGCGTTTTATGTAGAAAACTGTAGGAAAGAACATTTTTTAAAAGGTTTACGTTACATAAGCAGTCATTTTCTATGTTCTTTAATATTTTAGTCAAGAAATATGCAATTTTCCCATAATATTGGTATTCGTAGTGGCGCGTCCCTCAAGACACTATGCGGCAGTCATATTGTTTCTCAAACATTTAATATTAAACGCTCTAATATCAGCTCGCAGCTATAGACAAAAAGCTTACCGATAAGGCAACGGGCAGCTTTGTAACGCTCTGTTTATATTATGAAAATTAAACACCTAGTAATTTTATCTAAGTAGTTTAATCTTTTTACTAGTACAAAAAATAAATAAAAATAAAATCAGCTTCACGCTATATCCCACACACCGCAGGGTAGGCAGAGGAAACCTATTGCTGAATTCTGGAGGCATGTTGAGTGGTGGAACTCAACGCCGCGCTTTGTGAGGCAACAGGCAACAGAGCGAAAAAATGAAAATATAAATTTTAAAATAAATATTTCATTTCCTCGAGTGGGGATTGAACCCACAACCAGTTGCGTTTACAATCACACTCTGTGCCCCTGCGCGACGATTTCGAGTTATAGCCTAGTTATTAAGAAAGAGTTAAATTTGATGCATAGACATGTATTTTTTGCCATGTATTTTAATAGAAAGAACGCGCAAACGGGGAACTCGAGGCCATTGTGACTCAGTGGCACAGCGGCCGACTGTAACGCGATGTGAGCATTGTGTTCGATCCCCACAAATTTGTTGTATCGATCTATAAATATATAAACCTCGCCCGTTACTGAGTGACTGATAAACAACGAACAGACAAAGGTACGGCCAGCAGAAGTCTGAAACTTGGCACGTACAGAGGTGCTTTAAAGAGTGTAGGGGACCTAAGGGGATTTTTCGAAATACCTATGGGACCAGGGACGGGATCTTACCTTTTATAGTTCACGTAATATGTTTATAGTATATATGAACATTAAAACTTAAATTATATAAAAATAAAGATTAGTTATCGTTGTTGTTATCGAGTTGTCCAATGTCGACGACGCTTGCACTCTACGTCGGACGTACCGGAGTGTTTATAAGTATGTAGTAGGGTTCGGTAGGTATACAGTGTAATTGACGAAGCTGGGTTTTTCTTATAATGATCGGGTCTTCCCCGGGTGACCTCTCTGAGATAATAAAATAAACATTTATAGAGTTTCATGATTAATTAATAATTGATATACTTCACGTAGACTACATTTACTTATTGAAAATCGATTTTTATTAATTACATTTTTGAGTAGAATATTTATATACACTTAATGTGGAGGAGAATAGACATGCTGTAAAATAAGTCTCGTACTAATATATATACAAACTGGGTTTACCTAGTATTTTATTTGCAGTGAAGCATAAACATTTTTGCGTAACAGATTAAAATGCTATTCTCAATTTTAGAAAGTTAAACATATTGAAGTTCTCTATAAAAATGAAGCTTGCGGCCGGAGGCCACACTAGGAAAGCCCGTGACTATAAATGCGATGGCTGTGGGTTCAATGCCTACTCCGAGGAATTATATTTAAATTATATTCATTTCCATTATCGAACCCACAACCATCGCTTGCAAGTCGTAGGCTGTTCTTCGGCGTCAATTTCATAGACATTATGAAGAAATTACATTTATATAGCTATGCTATGTTATGTTAATAATTTATTAGCATAATTAAGGTTTTAATTTCCGTCACTCAAAATGCTAAAACACTGGGCTGTGCGTGGAGTACGGAGTGTTTTTTAACATTAGGTTTCATTTACTTCCATTGCTAAAATAAAAATAAATCAGTTTCACGCTGTATCCCGCACACAGCAGGGTAAGCAGAGGGAACTTAGTGTTAAGACACTCCGTTCCTCACTTTCTGCCGAATTCTGGAAGCATTGCGTGTTGAGTGGCAGAATTAAACGCCGCGTTTTTCCTATAACGCTCTCTTATTTTAAATATTTCATCTCCTCGAGTGGGAATCGAACCCACAAACATTGCTGTATGCAAATAAATTTGTACGATTGGAACTAAAATTATAAGTTTGTAGTAGTTTTTATCTCTAGGTAATATAAATATAAATTTCCACTTTTCGTATTTTTTCTTTTATTTATACTGTAAATTTTCATCTCTTGCCGGTTTTAATTATTTGTTATGACTCTTTTGAGTGCATGTTTTAAAAATAATAAAACATCTACTGATTACTATCATGTATATCACGTATATTTACAAATACTAGGTATATTAGCTTATAGCAGGTAGGTATTAGCTTATAGCAGGATGAGTAGAGAAAACCTAGTGTTAAGACATCAGACCAGAGCGAGGAAATAAAAATAACTCATTCTCTCCATTGAGAGTCGAACACACTACCGTCGCGCTTACAGCCGGCCACTGTGCCGCTGTACCACGGTGACTTAGATACTTTATTATTAGTAACTTATATAAAATACACAATATAGAAGTAATCATAATTTCCATTAGTAATATTAGTTTTGTTAGTGGAAATATTTTTTGACACACGTCAGTGTCGTTGACTTGTGACGACTTGCTTGGCTCACTTGGCTATGTACAATGTACATATGTAAGTATACAAAACTCTTCCGTTACTGAGCGACAACGCACAAACGAAACTACTGGACTTAGATGGTTGTTTTTTTTAACGTTTTATAACTTTTTTTTGGTCTGTTCAATAAATATTGTTGTTAATATTTTTTAATAAATAGACAAATAGGAATACGGGGAGGGGAAATATAGTTGCGGGCGACAACTAGTTTTACATAAATCTTCTTTTAACTTGCTGTCCAAGTGTCCGTATACGTATTGTTATTAGACATAAAAAATACAACAGTCAAACTTATACGAATATATTTAGTATTATTATTGTAATTCTATTCATTATCAAATATTATTATTATGTAAATTCCCACAAAAGTATAAGATAATTTATTTTAAAATATTCATATAACTTTAGCACTTGTTTAACTGCCAAAATAGATATAAAATAATGTATTTCTGCTGTTCTTAAAGCCATTTTTGTTCCACTCTGACCGGCAATGACGCATCGTCTGAGATAAACTCATTTTTGCACGAAAATACGCATGTTTCCACTTTGCCTTCATTTTCCAATGTGTTTAGTAGATATTGTATGGAGAACAATTTGCAGTTTCTTTTTTGTAGTTTCGCGCTGTATCCCGCGCATGTAGGTGAAGCAGAGGGAACCTGGGAACATAGTGTCAAGGCACTCCCTTGCCCATCTTCCGCCGAATTCTGGCATTGCGTGCTGAGTGGCGTAGCTTGGAAGGAAATGAAAAGAAAAATCGTTCCCTTCAGAGTGTGTGAGTGACTTTAAACGCGACAAGTTGTGGGTTCCCACTAAAGGAAATTAAATATTTAATATTTTCATTTCATCGCTCTGGTGTCGAGGCAAAGCCTGGCGTTTTGTTCCGCCACTCAACACGCAATGCCTATAGAATTAGGCGGATAATGAGGAACGGAGTGTCTTACCACTAGGTTCCCTCTGATTATCCTGCTGTGTGCGTAATAAAACGTGACGCAAAAAAATATATATTTGAGAAACAGACCATGGCACAGAGTCCCACTCTAAACATTAAGGTTGTGGGTTCGACTTCCACTCGGAGAATGAGTTAGAGAAAACTAGAAGGAATAAAGCAGGGCAGGGTATGTCTTGACTCTGTATCCCCTTTGTCTATCTTGCTATTCGCGAGATACTGCTTGATAGAAAAAATCTTACGCACTATGCACAATAGACTCAGTGTATAACATCGATAGTTTTTGTATCGACACGAATGTCTGTAATTACAAAATATGTTGTGACACCATTAATAGTGTCACATCAGCCGCAGTGTCCAAGTGTCTAATGTAAAGTTGTAAGTTATAATGTTTTCGAGCAATCTACTTCTATCGATATTGATTAAGGGATAAGTAAAAATTATTTTAATTTTGTAGCTTGTTGATCTAGGCTAGTAATGAAAATATGAAATTAGGTACCCACTCTTAGTTTCGATGACAACACCGCTGATGTGCCTTCGATGCATCGCTTAATTTTTACCTAGTAGATTTACAGGATCATTATAATGTTTTGTAACAAATCAAAACTGTTTAATTTAAATTTTATTACAAGTACTTAATTTATTAAAAATTTAAGTTTAAACAAGTATTTTATTGAAGAGAATATTCGATTATGTGGTCATATAATATATACCAATTCCGTCATACTGAACCACACTGTTTGACGGTCGAACAGATACGGTTCATTAATTACAGCCAATTAAATTAATTAGCGTAAGTGACAGCGGCCGTTGTTAAGTGCACTTTAATGTTAATTATGATCAACAATATCCAAATGTCGCGGGATGGTTATTTAAAGTTATAAGGCTTTGTTTAGAGAATACATCAATTTGCTTCACGCTTTCTCCCAGAGCAGAGTATGTGAAGGAACCTCTAAGACACTTCTTTAACCATTTTCCACCTTATCTTTGAGCGATATTGCTTGTTGAGTGGAACTCAACGCCGCGCTTTGTTTCCCAGAGTAGGGAAATGTGATATTTCAGATATACAATTATTCTAACGTTAATGTAAAAAACATGAATGTCAAATAATTATTTTATTTCTATATTTTTACAATTGTGTCTTCAAAGCTTATTATATATACGCTTATTATTGCGCTTTGAAGTTAGTGCTCTTTTTTGCATTGACGCATACAATGCTCTAAAGAAAACACACACGAGAGTTTATAGAGATTGTTTATCAAAATATACTCTTTTACATTTTATTAACTGTTTTAGTAATCTTGGAATGCAATTAATTTATTCATAGTCTTTTGCAAGATATTCCTCCAATTTTCTTCTAATGCATTCTATAAGGCCTTGTAAAGAAGGTCATCAGTCCCGAAGGTTCCGGTCAAGCTTCCTACAAAAGCTTATAGGGGTCGGGATGGCCATGTCATGTTTTCTACACTTTTTCGAATGTTTCTCGTCTGAATAGCATACATCATTTAGAACTGTGCATGTGATCTTGTTGAAAAATTAATGTTTGCCGATTAATATTGTTCCGGAGATAATTTTTCCCCAAATTTACTTTAATACTGCTTCTTTTTCATAATTCCTTTATTTTGGACTAAATTTCCAGTCCTATAACGGATCCACCACCATGCTTGACAATCGGGACTACACATTGTGGCATCATCATTTTTTTCTTGTTTATTTTTTCTATTTTCTAGGCTTATACAGATAATAATAAGCTTTTACGCAATGTTAAGAAATCTTAATATCAAGATTACTTTTTATCACTAACATATTCAAAATAGTTACTAATAACAAAAGTTTTTTTTAGTGATCTCAAACTTTTTACAATAATTTCCTTAGGTCCTTATTATATTATTTTGTGAAGTTAGTTTCTAATATAATTGTAATGTTAAAAGATAAAATTGGACGGTATCGTGACTTAGATAATTTTGGACTCGATTAACTTCCTGTGGAAATACTTACAAACTTCCGTAACCTCCTTTGTAACACCAGTTTCATAAAGTGCAGCGTTAGGTTCCGCCTCTTCACACACTAATTAAAATATCTGTAAAATATGCAGGATATGATGAAAAGTGAAACCAGTCACCTTGAACTTTGTATATGTAAATAACTAAAACTATAAAACATAAAAGTCACTTAAAGTTATTCTATTTTTAAAGTGAAGAACGGAGTCTTAGCACTAGGCCCCCTTTGCTGTATGCAAGATACAGCGTGAAGCAACTTTCTTTCAAGTTATTTATAAATATCAGCGTACTTCAATACTCAATAAATTGTTGTTTAGGCAACGTAGCAAAGCAACCCATAAGCTTCTTAGACATCTGTTTCACGTGTCGTACAAATCAAAACTATTCCACAGTATGAAATACAATACTGTATAACAGTAACATTTTTTTTTTAGTTTCACGTTGTTTCCCGCATATATCACGACAGGCAGAGGCAAACAAATGTTTATACACTTAGTTACCAACTTTCGTCCAGTTTTTGAGACATTGCGAGTTAAATGGCAGAAATCAATACCGCGGTCTTGTTATGAGAGCGAGAAATGACAACAATTTATTTCGAACCGTCGAGCTTACAATCAAATCATCAAATCATCATCACAAACAATACGCCACGACAGCCTCCCAGTAAAATTTAGCGTGAATATTGGTACGAAACAGTATACATTTCAAATAGAGTGTAAACGCATCGAAGTAAATTGACATTAATTAAAGGTGCCTGCGTTCACTGCTAGGGGCAATCCGAAATCCAGCCTGTTGAGCTCCACTGCGTCGTGTGGGTGACTAAGTTTGTGTATTTCATTTGTCGTATTAAATTATACTGCCTCGCCAAAAACGGCACATGTCGTTGTCCACTCATATTATTTGCATTTGATTTTAATGAATAAATCGGATGAATTTTGCCTTTAAATATACTGATTTTAACGCTCCATAAATAAATCCGTAAAATTTGTTTATATGTATTTCTTGTTGTTAATATTTGATATGAACGTGGAGTTGATGTTCATTGCTGGACTGTATATCGATGGTCGTTGGTTCGATTTCTACTTTAAGAAATAATGTAATCTTCATTTTGCCTGAATGCTATCGCTGTTTCTATTTTATTTAGTTATTTTAAAAGATAAGCAAAATTTGGTTTTATATTAAGATTCTTTCTGTCTATTCCACATGATGCACGAGATACGTGAAAACCTAATAATCATTTTCTGTGTTTTCATTCTTCTTATTAATTGGACCAATAATTAAAATCCGAAAGGTCGTCGTGGCACAGTGTATGACTGTAATCGCTACGATTGTGGATTCTATTTTCACTCGGGGAATGAATTATTTTTATGTCTTCGCTCTGGTATCAAGTAAAACACGATTTAGTCTTTTATTTGCAAGCGTGATTTAAAATCGGACGAAATTATTTGTGCTTGAAGCGTGCTAGTATTGTCAAGTAGCTTTTCTTATGTTCATATGTGGCCGCCGAAACAAATGGCGGATTTTACATTTTTGCACTGGGCGGTACCTAATAGGTACGAGTATCAAAATATGAAAGGAAAGCTAGAAAGCTTATTTTAAAAAGGGTTTCTAAAATTAATATTTTAATATTTGTCTGGCTTAAAACTACCCAAAAGCGTAGCAAAAATATTCCGTTCTGCAGAATTCAAGACTAGCTATCTACATATCTGTATTATATATTTTTTTTCCATTACTAAGTGGACTGACAGACAACGCACTGACGAATCTCCGCGGCGTACTACGCTGAAGTTTAGTATGTAGCCGCGCAAACGAAGTTGCGGGCTACAATTTGTCTATTTCAAATTTACATTGTTCTCATAAATTCAGAACTACTTTAAAATGTTCCGGGATTTTAAATCCCGTAAGCTAAATTAGCTTAAACAAAGTCAATAAATTGTCTAAATAATTCTCGAACAAGTTTCTAATGAATGTTTCCTGCTCATAAACGTGTTTACCGAGACCTCTGCACCTCTGCACCTGATGATGCACGTCAAATATTTGCCAGACGCGTCTACTTCGGAACGCGAGACCGTGTTAGCTCTAAATTAACTAAACTAGGCTTCCTTAGTCACGAGGTGTTTGGAATGCTTAAAAGCTTGATACTATTAATGGACTATCATTTAAACTTGGAATCAGATTTTGGTCATTTCCAAAATTTGTTTTTACAGTAAACAAAGTTAATTTGGCTTCTGGTATCTTGTAAATATAAGTTTTTTTTAAGTTTATTCGCATATAGTACCCAGTAGGTTGGCATCTCAGAACATTGATTGTTGCAAATTGAAGAAGTGGGCATTGGACTGACAACAATCGTGTTTACAATTAACGCAGCCCACTGCGCTATAAGGGCCTTAATATAACTTTTTATGTGTTATTGACATTTGCTAATGACATATTAAGGCGCGTTGCAAAGTGTCTGTACTCGTAATACTTGTTGGTTCGTTCCACCCTAAACAGAACATAAAAAATAATTTTCTGTGTTTATTACTGACTTGAAATGTATAAAGTGGAAAAATATGCAATATGGCAACACAATATGCTTAAAAATAAAATGGCCTAAAACAAAACATTGTATGAATTAAGATCTATATTTACTAACATTATAAAGCTGAAGAAACTCTTCGGTTTTCGGTTCGTTTCGTTCATCTTTGGTTTGGCTTAACATCCTAATATCGGAGACTACCTACTGGTTCAAATTAAAAAAAAAACCTTTTTGTATCGTATAATCAGTTTAACGAGGAAGGAAGCAGGAATTTATCTTATATCATACCGAACTCTTACACCATTTGACCACCGAAGGAGCTGAATGAGCCACGGAGAAGAAGGAGCCACAGGACGTAGCTACTACTAAGTAAAATATAGTTAGTTACACTGGTCGTGTTCAATCTCAACTAAACATCGCCGGTGACGACCACTAATGCGTCACGCCAGCTGCCGACATTAACAACTGCACACTTAATTTGACAAACAATATAAATATATTTTAATTTATGTTCGCTGAAAATATATATATTTAGCAAATAGTTTTGAGCTCACGACATCATAAAATCAAATAATTTATTATAGACTTTTAATCCATATAGGCTTTGCCCGCGTATTTTGAATTAGGTTGTAGAGGCTGTATTAAAATGGTGTATTATGTACGTAATGTGCTTAACATTTTACATTATTTCTAAA
The DNA here is from genome assembly GCA_013421005.1 of Heliconius erato x Heliconius himera. Taxonomy (NCBI): domain Eukaryota; kingdom Metazoa; phylum Arthropoda; class Insecta; order Lepidoptera; family Nymphalidae; genus Heliconius; species Heliconius erato x Heliconius himera. The sequence goes on along the minus strand of JAATLQ010036052.1, from coordinate 14,093 downwards.
TATTTTTTCTTGTCTTCTTCATGCGTGTCTTCATTAAGATTTCCACGTCGAGTTGCCGAAGCATACAAATAAGTTCGTTAATTACCGCGTACAAATACCGCTGTCATTATTACCATAATTCTGATCCGAAACGAAGTGTACGATTTGCAAATTTTGTCCTTGAGCCGGTGTTGGATGAAGGAAATGATTATATTTATTTGTATTGTGTTAAGTAATAAAATGAGTTTAATTTGTACAAAAATAATGAGTAGGTAATTTTAAAAATTATATTGAAAACTAGGCTTGGACGGCATGCAAGAGGCGCGGGTTCGAGTCCGGACGTTACGATAATTTTTTTATACCTTTTTTTTTAAATATATTCCTTAGCGTGACAAAACTGAGTATCTATGTATAATGTATACAAAAATCTTAAATCGGCAAGTTTTACGATCAAATGTTACGATAGCGTAATGTTAAAAAAATCAAATGATTTTTTTAGCATTACGCTGTATTCCACATAAAACAGAGAAGGGAACCTAGTCTTACGACACTAATTGCTTGATAGCACTCAACGCCGCGCTTTAAGAAGACAATTACCCGAGCAATGAAATTAAAAAATATGTATTCATTCTCCGAGTGTAAGATTAGAACTCACAACCATCGCGTTTACAGTGAGACTATATTCTACTGCGCTACCACGGCCTTTAATATGTAAAAAATCAATTTCACAGAACATTTAATCAAATCAATTCGCGAGCGCAAGGTACGCCATGTGGTCTAGATTATAGACTAAGTTCAGACATCACCCGCCTGTTGCTCGAACAACCTACATGTGTATGTACTCGTAGCTATACAAAGTATAAAAATAGTATAAATATTGTGTATTGCACGGGGAATATTTCCAGATAAGCTTTTTGGCACCAATACTACATATGCCGGCAACAAATCTGAATAATATATGAATATGTATATCGGTTTATATGTGGATTTTCCTGTTTTGTTTGTGTTTAGTACGCTTGCTTTTGGGATTTATTTGCTTAGTTTTTAGTTTAGGTTATTATTTTTGTTGAGCCTAATATGATTGGGTTTTATCTTCTTAAAGGTTTGACTGTAAGATATTATCTAATATATTATGCTATATTAGAGTAATATAGCAGTTGTGTATGTTTTGCAACTCTGTGGCCGTCATTGTACAAAACGTGTCATTTAAGGTTAGATTGGCTGGTACTGGCTGAGCATGCTGTATTCAACAATAAAATGTTGATGGGTTTGACTCAATAACCATCGCAATTAAACCTCAATCAATTTAATATTACGTTTCAATACAATTTTTTCCTCTATTGATATCCTGTATACATTGTATGCTGCTTATAGTATGGTAGACAAAAGGAACCTTATATAAAGCCCTCCCTTCCACATTTTCCGCCCAATTTTAGCGAAATTCGGCGCTGCGCCTTCTCTTTTATAGAGTGAGGAAATGCAAATAATTTATTCCCCCTAGTTGGAATCGAAACCACAATCATCGCGATTACAGTAAGACGCTGCGCCACAACGCCCTATACTTTTAATGATTGTAAACAAAAAAAACTTCAAAAATATAAATAAATACGTTACTTACGACCACGTTAAAAGAAATTTCATCTGTATTGTTATTTGTGGCATTCGTATAATTAATTAATTGGCCAGTCGTATATGACGTTGATAAAAGTCCAATTAGCGAGGGACCGCGCGTAGAGTGGAGAGCGGAGAGCGGAGAGCGAGGGCCCTTTGACCGTCCGCACATGCCACATGTAAACATTGAGTGCAACTACTTGTTATTTTATCGCCGATATTTTATCGTCCAATTACTCGCTGCCTAACGAACCTTGTGATCGGAAATGCATTTGTTTGTGGTGTTCTTTGAGTTCTGTTTAATGTTCGGATGTTAATTGGGGAATGTTTTTTATCTGTACTTCTGTGTTCATATTGTATAGCGGAAGAGTTTGTTTGGTTGATTCGTTTTGTGTTGGATATTTTATGATACAATTACAAGATATAATTGTTTTTCTATGTAACTTAGCTCCCTCATCTGTGTTATGTATCACAACAAGTTATTTTCATATAATAACATGGTCAAGATATGTAAATAGACAGTTCCGCCACGCAACATGCAATTTCTCTAAAATGGGCGTGAAAAGATGAACAGAGTGACTCACCAGCAAAAACTCTGCTTAACAGTAACTCCAAAACAGGAAACGCTACCTTATAAAATATAAAAAAAATCATAATTTAATATATTAGATGTAAATAACTTCATCTAGCTATAATCTTTTGAAGTGAGCGTGCTCCAACTCAAGATTCACATCTAGTGAGAGCTAAAATCTTGCATCTTAAATTATAACTGAATGAATGGTTATTCTATTAAAGTTTGAATAAGAGATTGCTTATCGTAGAGAATGAAAATTAATGAGTATTTAAAAAAAGTTATTTTAATTGAGTTACTGTAACAATTTTTATAGTTCCTTCCTTGATAAGTGGATTATTAAACATACAAAGAATAGTATAAACAGTAGTTCCCGAGATTAGCACATTTGCGCTAACAGATTCTTTGGCTTTATAATATTAGAACACTGTATAGATCGTTGTTGATCTGTAGAGACCGTGGTGGCGCAGGGGTACATGGGTGTGATTGTAACGCAACGGTTGTGGGTTCGATATCCACTCGGAGCAATAAATTATTATTTATAAATATTTTCATTTCTTCGCTTTGGCTCCAAGGCAAAAAGCCCGGCGTTGAGTTCCACGAAAAATTCGGCGGAAAGTGGAGAACGTAGTGTCTTAGCGCTAGATTTCCTCTGCCTACCCTGCTTTGTCCGGGATATAGCGTGAACCTAATTTAATTTGATTTGTATAGATATATAAAAAAGCAAATATGCTCTACTATTTATGCAAATTCCATTATTATGAAGAGTGATAGAAATTTGCCTATATTTTTTTTCACCGACTACCTTTAAAAAACACATTAGACATCTCTTACTTATTATCTTTATTATTCTTACAGTGAATGTGGTTAGTTTAACAAAATAATGTAAATATTCCGAAAGTTAAAGATAGCAAGCTGACCTCGACTTGTATCGATAATGCCAAAACAACGCCAGTCAGCACCTCCTATACGCATCAGTACCTTTTGCTCCTCCATGATGGAGAGAAAATATTAATATTTTTTTGCAAGTTGCCTTTTACAAAATCTTTGTCATCAAGATATGTCTTTGTCATAGTATGACGATGACAAACAAAACACGACACAGTCCTTTGACACCGCGCTCTAACTAATATTGGTATAAAAACTGCTCTTCGTTATTTTACCTGCACGCTGCATATTTTACACGTTAATACAATATATTATAATATAATTCTTAGTTAAATGTAAATATCTCTTTGCCTCTTGTAGTTTAATCAGTGCACATACGCTTTAAGCCAGGACTTTACTACTTTTAGCTTCAGGTTTACTTTAATCTTGCACATCTCTTTGATATCGTAATATGTTCAAAGCATGTAGAAGGCAAACAGTGAATAAAAAGACATCGCAAATTGACTAGGTATATACGTGCAATAACCGGGTAGTTCAGCGAGTTTAAATTAACTTATTAATGTTTTTGCTTTTAGTAGTTGCGGCGCTTCTTCGGGTATCGGGAGTTATGTTAATGTAATTACTAGCCTCTTTGAATTTGTGTATGCGGTTTGTTTTTTATTTTTACGAGCATGCTTAGTAATTTTCTGATGGTAAGCTTGTATGTAGGTTTAAACATCTTACTAATGTTATATATGTGAAAATTTGTGAAGATGGATGATAGTTCCATATTCAGATAAAAAGTGATAGTCCCCAAACATAGATTATCTCATGCATCTTCCATGTACAGACAGCGACGAGTTAGCGAAGAGTTTTATTATATGTATCTAAGTAAGTCTGTTGAATTGTTGTAGTCTATAAAACTAATATAGTTAGTGTAATTCATGATTTCAATTTAGAAAACTAGTTTCAGCTACGCATATATTAATGCTGATCTGAACAGCGAAGTCCACTCGGGCCCGTCATTCTAATTTTACTTATAGACTTCCACATTATGTATCTGGCTTTATTGTGGAGTTGGACTTCTGTATCCATATTGAATTACATTAGCTTCCTTGAAATGTTATTCTACAGTTATTCTACAGATTTGATATTAAAGTCGTATGAAAATATTGATATCTGTAGAATCCATAATAAATAAGTAAACTTAGTAATAACTTATTGTGTAGTCTTTACTGAATAAAAAAAATAAATTATTATTAGTACTATTCTACTCAATCATTGTGTCTTCTAATTTCATAGAAATCTCTCATATCATCATATATATCATCATATATCATCTCATAGTATGTATCTACATTATACCAATATCTATTGTATTTGATACTGAGCTGATTGTAAACACGACGGTTGTGGGTTCGATTCGACACGCAATACCTGAGAATTGCGGCTGAATGTTTTAACACTAGCTTTTATATGCGTATCCTACTATAAGCGGGGAAAAAGCGAGAACATGAAAATAATTAAAAGCTAGTAAAGCAATTTAGTCGATAACATCACCCTCTCAACACTGCTGCATAATGACAGTATCGAGATCTAATTTAGATTAACATTTTAATAAATATTCCTCGTCAATTTTAATACATGTCTCTATATACATAGACGATATCCAGCAATCTCGATTGAAAGCGCTCCACAATGGACATACATCATGGGTCCTTACATTATTATAACTACCTTTTTAGTGTTGCTTTTCCCTCGTGGTCAGTGTCTCTCAGTGTTCCACGTGACGGTGACCGCAGGTAACCCACTGTGGGTCACATCTGTAACTGATGTCCCAAACACCTTTGAAAATATTATTTAATAAATAATGCCTTGGCTCGTGTTGTGTCTAGTGGTTAGAATCGTTTATAGTTGTGATCGTGAAGAACTCAAAATCTTTTAGAGCCAGAGGTAACAGTGTTAAGAATTTTATTTGTGCCATTAAAAGGTATCGCTTTAATAAAATATTTGCCATCAGAAGTTTATTCAAATTACTGGAACCTCGACAATATAAGATTGTCATAACTCGACGCTTGTCCGAAGAAACGCCAAGAGCGCGTCCTATCTTCCTCTCCACTATAACTGCGAACTAGTTATAATAAAAGGAAGAAAGAGTAAGGGCACCGACCCGCACCTACACCGTGAGTTCCTACCAGACTGCGGCTGCAACAGTCTTATTGAACTCTCCGGGACTTGTGTGTGGTCAGTCTGAAGATACTTGTTACGCTTGTTTATATTAAGATTGTATTAGAATGGTGATTCCTGATGTTGATTGATTTGTGAGATCAATGTAAGTCGTTGGAACGAACGCACTACTGCAAGGCGGCCGATATGTTAAATAAACGCATGGCACATACCCCACAGTCGGGTCTCGAACCGTAGGCGGACACTACTACATGCACCAGAGTTCCAGGATATAAAATAGAACCACACACCCGTATGAGACGGGCGGACACTACTACATACACCGGAGCTGGGACATAAAATAGCACATATATTGCCTTTATAAGAAATGCTATCCAAAAAGGTCGTGCCATCATAAGCTTCGAATTATCATATTATATTTATTATACATTTGGTACGAGTCATTATGTGCAACATATTTATTTGTACCGTAGTACTTAAGAGTTCGACTCGACCGCTGCCGTCCAACCAACGCTACCCACTACAGAACGACGGTTGCGACACTCGGGACGACAATACATGAACTCGTCTCGATTAATATGGTATTAAAAATATATAGTTTGTATTATTTATATTTAACTATGTTATTTATGTGTACTGCCATGCATATTTTATTTTATTTTTAACTTATATCCATAGTACTGTTACACATCGAAGTGAATAACCCTATAGCTTTGGTTAAGCTATGCACAAATGAACTATCCAACACAAAAATATTTTTTCAGCTCGAACTAACAAACTCTTTACTCTTATAATATAAGTATAGATTGTTAATTTCAACCAAGTATTCATCCCCTTCCTTTTGCAGTTGCAGCAAAATGCTATCGTAAAAGTATGATTAAAAACAAACAATGTGAATATTACAACTAAGTACTCGTATACAAGCTGCCCACTGTCCGCCGACTGAGATCTGCTGATGTACAATGAATTCGTACTTGTCACAATTGCAGGGTAGGCGGAGGTAACCTCGTGTTAAGAAATTCCGTTCCCCACGTACTATCGAATTTTCACGAATTTTGACATTGCATGTTGAGTGGCGGAAAACACCGCGCTTTTTACGAGAGTGATGAAATGAAAATATTATTCATCGGTAATGGAACCCACAACCATTGCGATTACAGTCTATACGCTGTGTCACTGGGCCACGACGCACTCCTAACTCGTGTCGGCTCAGCAACTACGAGTAAGTGAATATAGTAGATACGCTTACAGCCACTTCAATGTGTTCGAGATCAAAACTATTGTCAGGTGCGGTTTGTTTTGGAATACTTTATATGTGCTACCTTCGAAATTGACCTCAAGAAGATTAAGTGACTAGTGAGTGTAACTAGACAGCTCTGCGCCTCTCTGAGTTCGATATTAGCCATAGCTTACCGGTCACCAGTGAGCGTTCCGTATTGGATTTGCTAGATGTTAAACTTTTTGAAAGTGATTTAATATTTTCTAGAAAGTTTATTAACAATAACAACTTCGTAAATTTTATAGATTTTTCTCTGGGAATTACAACAATTTTAATATATGGCTATGGTTTTGTTCTAATATGACAAGGAAGATTCTATTGTTATTCACTTGTACAAAGCGCGGCGTTGAATTCCGCCATTCAACATGCAATGCCTTCAGAATTCAGCGGTTAGTGGGGACTAAGAAAAGGCCGTTGTTGTTGATGATGATGTTGATGTTCATTGCTGGGTTCTTATTATTCTAAATACAGTTCTACATTAATCGCTGAAATATCTCTGTTTACTTTATAAAATGAATCTACCTATCGTGGTGCAGCAACAATCGTTTTGATTCGATTGTGAGTTTGATTCCCACTTGGGAGAATGAATTATTTTTTTTCCTCTCTCTCTCTGGTAACAAGACAAAGTGAAGCGTTGAATTCCGTCACTTACGACACATTACCTCGAAAATTATGAATGTGGGAAACAGACTGTTGTTGTGTGTCCACTAGGTATCCTCTACCTACACTGCTAAAAACCCTATCAACACGCTGTTCCACATATAAAACTTAAACATTTTGGAAAAGATAATATCACTTAGCAATTTTATATAATTTAATTGAGATACTTTCTAAGTGAAACGTTAATATTCATGTAATTATTATAATTTACGAAAACTGATGTAAATTTACTAGCATTATATAAAAAAATTAAAGTACTCTTTAGTAGGTACGTCGGCTCCAGACTGAAACGCAGTCGCTCCTCTCAGCGGAGCGATGAAATATTTTGTGAAAATTTTAATTTGGTAAATTTTAAGTGACTACGAATGAAGCGGAAAAATTTTGCTTATTTACATACATATTCATGTACAATTATGTCGTCGACGTGATATAATTACTGTATAACAACACTAGCTTCCAACCGCGGATGCCCCCGTGTGTTCAAATAGAATTCTTAGTGCCCGAAGTAACTGATCGCAGATGCAGTGGGCTCCATTTAAACGATTAATGTAAAGTACCTAATATAATCTATTATAGACTAGAGCTGTAATAGATAAGACAAAGGAGTTTTCAGATCGGACCAGTAGTTCCAGAGATTAGCGAAACAAATTTTTATTATATTACTGCCATAAGGTGGGGAAAACCGTCGAGTGTTCGGCAGTTTTGAAGTAAAGGCCGTGGGTTTAAATCTAATTAAGTAATCAAGACAATATAATTCTCATGTTATAAGTTAGTTAAAGACGCTTGAGAAATTGATGGTTTACTTATTATTTTATTGTGTATAGTAATATTACAAAGATGGACCTAAAAAAAATATTATTTGATATCTTGTGCTTGAGCTTATTAGCTTTCACAGGTACATAAATACCCTCATATAATTTATTCCCGTACAGTATTGTATTCCTTTTACAGTAAAATGTTTTATTCATTTGTCATTTTTAACGTTTCTACTAAAAATAATTGGCGACAGCTAAATTATCAGGTCCTTGAGCTAATTACAAAGAGAGCTTCGCAAGTTTGGCTCGAATTAACGCGACGTTTGAAAAAGCCCAATTAACATATGTCCGTGTTAGCGGGCGCTCGACCAGCTTGTGTGTTTTTCTCAACATTCATCGGGCATTTCAAAGGGATATGTCGTTTGATGTTTGTGTTCTATTTATATATTACTAGCGACCCACACGCGGCTTCGCCCGCTCACGCTTATTGTTATATTATAGCCAAATTATAAAAAATCTTTACATACATTATAGCTCACGTGTTACTCAGATGCTAAATTACAAGTTATATTACTATAAAATTTAACCTAAACCTTTTTAGCAGTTTTTGCCTGCCAAATTCGAACAAACAAACATCCATCTTCGCAAACTTTCACATTTATAATATTTTTTGTATTTTCGTTTTGATTGATAGTTTCCTGAATATTTTACTTTATTATAGGTTCGTGAATTTAGCCTCTGTTTGTTTAAGCGGTTCGTCAGTAAATAATCTTGAGTAGAATGTTAATTATAAAGAATAAATAATTCAGAATTCTTATAATTATCTGTTTTCCACTGAATTAGTTAACTTTGAATTTTTTGTATAATTAATTCTTAGATATAAAATAAAAACATTTTTTGGATGTTGATGCTTTACATAAAATCATTTATATTATCACTTTGTTCTTTGTCTGTCAAGGCTATTTATGTCAAGATTGTGTGGAGGTATGAAGCTAACATTTATATTAAATATTTGGATCTACGGTTTCTTGAAACTTAAGCACAGAAACATTAAGTTTTTAAGTCAACACAATCCAAAGATATTAGTATTTTATCATCGTTTTTGCTGCATTTCATATGAAATCCGCCGCGCAATCAAAATCTATAGGGTACTTCCCGTATATATATAAAATTATTAAATTTGCCACAAAGCTACTACTCACAATACAAATTAAGGAAAACCATCAAAGAATGGAGATTAATATTATACATAAAAAACTTTATACACTTATGTGCAGTGCATACTCCCGCAATCTTAAGATCATTAAGATTTATAAGTTGTACTTTCGGTTGACTTACAATCCTGAAATTGGTACGAAACCCTCGAAGGGCGAGTCCGACTCTTACTTGACGGGTTTTTTATTTTTATTTTGTATAGTCCGTTTATAGAGGATGGCTATGTATAGATAATAATATATTATGTTAGTAGTTCTGATTGGAACATATAGAATATGCTGTCACAACTATATCCGCTTGACCACGAAGGCGAAGCCGCAGGGAAACAGTAGTAAATATATATTTAAATATATTAAATTTATCCCTCAATATATAGTAGTTACCTATGTGCTTAATCAAAATAAAGTTTTCTACCGAATTCTTGTATGCCGTATGTTGTACTTGTCGGTTCTTGTCGGTATTCTCAATAAAAATTCCATATGAACAGAGAACGTTGAGTAAGCAAAGAAAGTTAGAATTCGTACAGGTAAATCAATTATCCGTAATTAGGTACTTGTTAGAAACGTGGCTTGCGCCTTTTAAGCGGAGAGAGACCAGTTGTGGCTCGCCTTGCTTTTGGAGATCAAATGATAACATTCTTACTTTTAATCTGTTGTGTAATTACTACTTATATATATTTAAAACAGACTTCTATCTAAGCTTGTACTCCAAGAGTTGTAGATGACAAACAGACCGCATTGAGGTGCCTGAGGTAACTCTAATCGCAAACACAGTGGGTGCAGCTTTACTCAATAAATAAAATGCTTAACACAAAAATTTAGCTTTGTAAAATTTTGCTTAAGTTTTTTTTTAACGTAGAAACATAAAATATACATAACAAGGTCAAAATTACATTTAATCTGCAACCCTTGGTGTAGTGCTCACCCTCCATTAGGACTAAGTAAAGCGCCCCGTGCCGTGAAGTAACGAAAATCAATATTGTAACGTATTTTCAAGTGTTTGAACTCTGTATACTGTTATGGAACTTAACTAATATTTACTTTCTTATGAATATTTACTAAAAACCAATTTAAAGCGAACCTTTTATGCACCAATGTTGTAGAATGTACTCGTCTAAACTCGAGTGGCTTATTATCAACATATTTAATGGAAAAATAAAGGCCAGGAAATTAAATATTTATTTTATTTTATAATTAAATTTCTTCGCTCTGATGTCGAGGCAAAGCACGGCGTTGAGTTGCGTCACTCAATACGCAATGCCTTCAGAATTCGGCAGAAAATGGAGAACGGAGTGCCTTAACACTAGGTTTCCTCTGCCTACCCGGCTGTAAGCGGGATACAGCGTGAAGCTTATTTTTATATTAGTACCAAAACTACGTATAACTACAGTTTCATGATGATACAAATATTACAAGTGAGTCAAATTCAGTTTCTTAGATTTTAGTATATAGTAAGAAGTTGACTTAATAAAAGCGTGGTATTAAAAAGATAGATAAAAAGATTTAGGCGTAGAAGTGAAAGGTCACTCTGTTTTTCGTATTGCATGCTTCAAGAGAGATTACGTGTATAATTGTTACCATAAAAAACGTAACGTTATTGAGAAACAGACGAGTCTGACTTATGGCAAGCTTTACACAATGAATTGAAAAAAATCTATCATATTCTTGTAATGGCTTAGATATCAATAAGGTGCTCTCAAGGTTTATTTAATTAAAAAATATAAAAAATTAAGAACACAAAACGCGGTATTGATATCACGAAGAATTGAAATTGATAATTAAAAAAATGAAGATATGTCTTCCGACATTTATCATGTCTTACCTGGATTCAATAATGTCGTATAGGTTCACGGTAGGTAATACACCTACACAATACCTACACAATATATATATTTTAAGGTACATTCAATATATTTGCTTTTATAACAAATAAACGTGCTACAATAACTGCCAGTTGTTCCGTAAATGGTGAGCAATAAAAGATGGTTGTAAAAGAATTGACGCGACCCACTTCTCTGTTCGTTACTCTCGGATTTTTCATGGTTTGGGACAAATAATTAATTGGTGGATTTAGTAATTTTAATTTCACGCTAAATATGTGGAGTGAATGTAGCAAGATCGGCGGAAGGAACCCAGTGTTAAGATCACCCCTTCCCCTCGTACAAGCCCAATTATCGAGATCGAGGTGAGTGTTGAGTAGTGAAACTCAAGCGACCTTTGTCTCTTTACTAGAGCGAAGAAATGAAAATAATTCCTCCAAATGGGAACCGAACCCAAAATCGTTACGTTTACAGTCAGACGCTGTGCCTCTGCGCCACGATGGCGTAATAAATGAAGATACAAACGTAACAGCTAAAAAACGTGATCGCAAAAAAACCTAAGCGACCGATTTACACGTGGCGCGTCTTTTTTTGCAAAAAAGTGTTTCCATTTGAGCAATTATACGCTTTACACACATTTGTTCGGATTGAATATTGAATCGAACGCGTTGTTTTGTTCTATGTCAAACTTTCATTTTATTATATTTTCCTCTTATATTTGCGAGATTTTTTTTATGACGTATTTTTTTCAGTTTCACGCTGTGTCCCGCGTATAGAAAAGAGTAGACAGGGTAGCAGGAGATAGCAAAGTAATTTAGTGTCAGGAGACTCCGGTCTCCATGTTCCGTCCTGATTCGTGACGTTTCGTATTGAACGGCGTATTTTAACTAATATCGCATTGAAAGGCGTATATAATCTTTTGTCTGGGCAGGGCGGATAAATAAAACAAATAAGTTCCTCCAGGGGGAATCAAACCCTCAACCGTCACTGTCAAGTCAGCTGTCCGACTGTTCAACGACGGTGGACGGTCTCTTCTAATCATATAGTAGGTATATCTTTATATATAAAAATGAATGTTTGTCTGAATGTTCTTTATAGGGTCGTAAACTATGCATTTGATCATGAAGGTTTCTGAGCTGGTATGACCAATTTTTTTGGACGAAATCAATAAAATGAGTCAAAATTAATTAAATATTTGTGTAATGTCTATCGTTAAAATTTATTTTAGTTGGCGGCGTAGTAACGCGCGCTGTGTACAGCTAATAGTACATAAATGTTTTCTGACGGGGTATTAGTCGCTGTAGTGATCTCGCGACCAGGGCGGTTTCTAAGAGGTGTCGCTATGTCAATACGATTTGCCTCACATGCCTCACTGATTGCAACGAAATGTGCGTATTTCCTTTGGTACATTAATTTTTCAGCTTTTCACTGATTTATCAAATGTTAATCAGGTGTCAATCATGTCAATGTCAAATGTCAATCAGGTAGATTTGTATTCTAACGTTTACCTGCGGCTTCGCCCGCATGGTCGAATGGAAATAACAAAAATATGTATATTACAAACGATACACTCTAAGTGCTCGAGGTAACTACGACCAGGTACAGTAGGTCACATCGTAGTGGTGCACTGTGCGACCTAGTGATTCCTGAGATTAGCACGTTCAACTAAATTAACTTTTAAGTTTTATAATATCAGTGTAGAGATATATGATAGATGGTGGGTTGTACTATTAACATAGTTATGTTGGTAAGTAAAGTTTTCTATAGGTATAGCACGAACTGAGTTGTGTGCTTTGTTTTATTGTATCAGTTCCTATATGTGTCAGCATATTCGCAGTCTACATTATGAATGTTCAGAGCTCTGGTACGTTATAAGAGCTTTGCAATTTAATTTTCTGATATTAACAAAATTCCAACGAAGCCGTCGTGGCGCAGCGGCTTGGCGTCTGACCGTAATCGCGACAGTTGTGGGTTCGATACCAACTCGGGGGAAATGATTACTTTCATTTCCATGCTCTGATATGAATCTGAATTTCGCCACACAACACACAATATTTTGAAAATTAAGTGGTGCGTGGGGAAAAAACGGAAGTCAAGGGGAAAGAACGGTAGAAAAACGGAGTATCTTGGTTTCCATACTAGGTTTCCTCTTCCTTTTTTTGAATAGCTTCAGTATGACACTATTTAAAAAAAACAAAATTCAAGTTATATTGCTATTTCTCTAAAAGCATCACAAACCATATTTTCTCGCTAAGCCCTAGAAATGAAATATTTTTTTTAAAAAAAGCAAGCAACACAAGATTCGATTTGTTCCGCGAACGACGATTTTTAAATGCGAAGAAATATTTCCTCCACACTTATTTCATTTGTCTGTTGTAAACGACTGTCAGGCCGTCGCTGCTGTCGCTACCGTCGCGGAAGTCAATTCAAATACATCGCCGGAAATGAGTTAAGATAGAGGCACTTTGAACCGATGGATTAATTTTCAGTAAAGAACGCAAGATGCGTCAGTCAAGGAGAACTAAGGCTTAACTTTGTGCTATACGTAACCTGTTTGTATATTTTGTATGTATCTACCACTTGTGTATAGAAAAACGAATATATTTTTTTAAATTTAGCATGCTTAGCTGTATATATCCCGCATATAGCAGGGGAGAGGGCAGAGGGAATCTAGCGTAGACACTCCGTTCCCATTAAGACACTTCCGTTCCTCATTTTTCGCCGAATTCCTGAAGCATTGCGAGTTGAGTGGAGGAACTCAATGCCCCGCCTTGCCTCGAGGAAATGAAAATATTTACCGTCGCGTTTGTGCCCTCGTACCACGACGCCCCTAACGTTTATGTACCTAATACATGTTAATTCCAATTTATAATCCATACCTATATTATAAATTCGAAAGTAACTCTGTCTGTCTGTCTGTCTGTCTGTCTGTCTGTGCCGCAATCAGGGCCAACCCGCTAATTCAATTGTAATAAAATACTCATATAGAGATACTTGAGGGACTTCGGATGAACATAGGTTACTTTTTTTTCTCATATTTGTAATATTGTCGATATATATTAATATATTAAAATATTTTTCAATTTGACAGGCAATTTATTCCGCCATGTTAATAACAACCGACCGTTGCTAAGCAACGGTTTGCAAAGT
>JAATLQ010036051.1:24027-34550 GCA_013421005.1 Heliconius erato x Heliconius himera | reverse complement strand
AGTATTTTTGGGTAAGAGAATAGTAGGTAGTCTGTTGTTTATAATTTCTTTCGTTTAAGTTTTCTGTTGTTTGTGTCATTTGTTCAGGTGTGTGTTTTTTTAAACAATTGGAACACCCTTATTGGAGCTACGAAAATGTGGGTTGCATTAAGGTTTCAATAATTTTCACATTAGTAATCTTAAGTGCTTTGCAAACATTCAGTAGTTAAAGCGGGCGAAGCCGCGAGCGGGTCGCTAGTTATCAATAAAATAAAAGTAAATTGGAAAAAAAATCAACATTCTATTATCTAGATCGGAAAAGCAACCTGGTTTTTATATCAATTAGGTGTAGAGATCAGAACGTAGAAGCTGTGAATTGGAAACTGGTACATAATGACCTACAGCAAAATAAGTAAGAGGGCCCAGGGGAGGAGTTGAGAAATTATTTGTAATCCACTGGTTTCAAAAACGACAATACTCCAAGCTAGTGAATGATAAATAAACTTTTTCAATTAGAAAACATTGTAAAGTAATTAACAATGGTTTTTTAATTTACAACGTTTAAAGAATTTGATTCAGATTGATATTAAAATACTTACTTAAATTAGTACATAGATAAAAAGATTCTAGGAAAATTAAGTATAAGTTAATTAAACATTATAAATGATACCGCATTGAATATTCCGCGTTGGGTAGGAAGAGGGAGTGTCACTCTGTGAGTGACACTCCGTTCTCGACTTTCCGCAGAATTGTCAGGGCAATGCGTATTGAGTGGCTAAGCTCAACGCCGTGCTTTATCGCCACGATAACGTCAAGAGCAGTCAAAAGTAGGTAAACAAATATTATATTTTATTGAATATTTATAATGTATGTATCATTAAATAAAGTGTCGAATATGTGTCAATTATTAAGGTGTGCATAAAGTAGACTTCTTGACAAAAAATATAAAAAAATATCTAATAGACGGGCGCGGGGATCAATCTCATTAGTGTGGCGCGACTAAAGTAGATACACCATTATTTCTGGATTACATGATGTGCTTCAAAATAAATTTTTATAGAAAAATATTACTTAGAAAAAATCAACAATATTAAATTAATAATCCAAACGTATATAACAAAATGAAAGTAACTCTGTATGTCTGTCTGTGGCGCAATCAGGGCCAAAACGCTGATCGATTGTGATAAAATTTTATATAGAGGTCTCAAGTAACTCTCTCGGTCTTGGGATGGACATAGGTTACTTTTTTCTCATATTTGTTATATTCTCTATATATACTAATATATTAATATATCTTTTCTATTTGAGGCCAGTCGTAGCGCACAAAGCGTGACTGTAAAATCAACTGTTTGTGGGTTCGACCCACCTCGAGGAAATGAAATATTTATTTACATTTTATTTTCATTTCTTCGCTCTGGTGTCGAGGCAAAACGAGGCGTTGAGTTCCGCCACTCAACACGCAATGCCTCCAGAACTCGGCGAAAAGTGGGGAACGGAGTGTCTTAACCCGTTGCTAAGCAAAAAACAATTTGTTGTTTTAAGAAAAGATCGGCCAATGAGCTTCCTGAACGCTTACATAGCGTGCGCTGATTCGGCTTTGAGAGACCTTTAAGTTCTTTGAGAGTCCTTTAAAAAATCTATTAAAATATGGTATATGTTTATCTCTGACTCGTTTGGTTGAGCTACAGTAACCATTTTAATTTATTTAAATTAAATTTAAATTAATCGAGTTATTCTTAATGTATTTTCTATAATTTGGTATTCATGATTATGAAAATAAATATAATAATCACTTTTCACATTTCATTTAAATCAAAATTTAAGGTTACTTTACATCGTTATAATAAATGTTTAAGGAGATATCACTGATTTAAAATGACCTAGCCTACGAACCGCACGGTACGACCGACCTGAATGGAAGCCGTTGACGGTTTTGTAAATTTTCATACAGTACGGGCGAAGCCGCACGGGTCCGCTAGTAGGTGGGTAAAGCAACCAGAGTATTAAATACATGAAATATAAATAACTAGCATTTTATAGTGGCTTGTGACATTCTAATTTAAAATCTGCTTTTAAAAGTCATATTTATTTATGTGCTATAAATTAAAATATAGAAATCTTATAATGTAGAAATGAAATTGATATAGAAGCCTCGGCGGGCGAGTCCCGCGCTTTGCCGATCTTTGCTTAAATACACTAAAATAGTAATCCGTATATTTCAAGCGAGTGCAGCCGCACGGGGGCAGCTAGTGTATAATATATTATAGTATAGAAACCAGAAATAAGTGGGCCTAATTTATTATAGCTAGCATGTCACAAGGTTGGGCCCCAGGGTTGTGTCTGTGTGATTGTTAATACGACAAGGTGTGGGTTCGATTTCCACTCTAAGATTTTTTTTATATTTTAATTTCTCGCTCTGGTTTCAAGGCAAAGCGCGATGTTGTGTTCCGCCAATAAGCTCTAGGCACTCTATGCCTCTAGAATGGAGAATAAAATAAGAACGGAGTAGGAAAAGGAGAACAGAGTGTCCTCCCTCTGCTTACCCTGCTGTGTGCGAGACACTGCGTGAAAAAAATATTATAGGCAAAAAAAAAATCTAAAAAATACGTTCTGACCACTAAGCCATACGTATGTCTTAGTGGTCAGAGCGCCTAGTCGGTTTCCAGAAGGCGCGGGTTCGAGTCCCGCTACGTTCAAATTTTTATACGTTTTCTAAATAATTATTTTTCTTTCCTAAGAGTGGATTAACACTTTAAAAATGTTTAAAATATTGTGGTCTACGCAAGCGAAATTGCGAGTATATATAGCTCAAATTTCCGAGACATTTTAGATTAATGTTCATGTGTTCTTTTTTAGGCTTCCGTACCTTTTAAGGAAAAAAGGAACCCTTATAAGATCAATTTGTTGTCAGTCTATCTGTCTGTCTTGCTGTCTATTTATCTTAAGAACTCTTGGAGATATCGAGCTGAAATTCAAATTCAAACCGTCACCCCTCAGATCTAAGGTGATCCATGATTTCCTGAAAAATCGTATTTCTACATTTACTTAAGAAAAAGATATGGCCGTTTATATAGTAAAAACGCATATTTCAACACTATAAAGTGAAAAATCAAAATTAATAGGGTACTTCCGGTTGACCTAGAATTATTAAACTTGGCAGCTAGCAACTACAGGTAGTACTTATTTAGAAAAAAAACTTAAAAACTGTACATTCGTGGTTAAATCTTAAAAAATTATAGTCTTAAAAGGGGGCAAAATTTCGTATTAAAACCTCTAGCTCAAGTTAGGTATCAGATGAAAGGGCTCTGGCTAAGCTAAGCTTGAATTTCAGAAGAAGCTTGAGACCTCCAATTTTTGTACGAAAACCTCGATGGGGGAGCCCGATTCGTGCTTGTTACTTTATGTGTTATAAATAATATATTTAATTATGTGCTATAAATAATATATACATTTATTGATATAAATTATGTAATAATGACAATGGTACTTTAGAATGGATTAAGATTTGTGTATTTCATTTGTATATTACTAATATAGCGTTTGTTTGTTTGTTTTAGTCTTTGATCCAGTCCATCCACTACTATATCTGTATCAGTTCATAATATCCTTCAAAATGTACTGCTTCATATCATTCGTGTTTTTTCTACTACACGTGACACTGGCAGATTATTTTGCGCTTGATTTATCATCGCAAAATTAGGCCATTAAATGAAAAAAAAAGATTAGTGTATTTTCTACTACAAAGATATGTCAAAAAAAACAAATGGTATATTAATATATACATTTTTAATATGAGATTAAATCATAATTTATTTCACATAAATATTGGTATTTAAAATGTTGGAAATAACTAGGGTATGCATATAAACCATAATAAATATATATAAAATAAAATATATTTACGCAGTCGTTTATACACCTTTACACATAAAATGGACACGTTTAAGTCATTTGAATATCATTAAAATTGTTTATAAACCGAGGAAAAAAACTGTAGTGGACGTAAACATTTCTGCTTTAGAATTTCTTTGTAAATAACACAAAACAGGTCAGGAATAGTTTTAATTAACTTTGAAAAGGGGATGAAAAGTTGTGCATATTAATATCATTGTAACCTACCTAGCCTATTTTGTGCTGAATTATAACATTATTCATATGTTACTATACCTAAATTAGAATACAGAAAGTTAATTTCACTTTTAATGTTTAAGATTTACCATATTTTATTATCTTTTACTATTACAAAACAAAAAATGCTTCAAGAATTTTATAATCTGTAGGACTTTAAGAATTATTAGGTTCACGCTGTATCCCGCACACAGCAGGGTAAGCAGAGGAAACTTAGTGTTAAGACACTCCGTTTCCCATTTTATGCCGAAATCTGGAGGCATTGCGTGTTGAGTAGCAGAACTCAACGCCGCGCTTAACCTCGACACCAGAGCGAAGAATAGGAAATATAAATTTAAGTAAATATTTCACCTCCTCGAGTGGGGATCGAACCCACAACCAGTCGGTTTTACAGTCATACTTTGTGCCCCTGCGCCACGACTGGTCTCACTTTAAGAAGCTAGAGAAATATTAAATATGGTTTATTCAAACAAAGACAAAAACAAATTCAGAAAAGATTATAAAGAATATTCGCATAAATATAGTGTTATATATTATGATACGAAATCGAAACTCAATAATCGTTCTTCAGACAATTCTTATTCAATAATATTTATTTTACAAAACAATGTTAATAAATATAAAAAATGTATACATTACAAAATTTCAATACTATTTAATAGTACTATCTATGTACAACAACGACGTATGTTTACATATAATATATTTCTTGTGAAAGAGACTAAATACCCGGTACCATTTTAATTACTTAGTTCCATTCCTTCTATGTTCAAGACATTTAAGACATTGCGTATTGGGCGGCGGGAATCACGGCTGTGCTTTGTTTAAACGAGACTGTGAAATGCGATTATATAGCTGGTTTCTATTCGACCTGAATTAAACCTGTCGTCGACTGGATTACGACGATCATTATTACTATTACCGCATTTAGAATAATTTATTTAAATTTATAGAAAATTTAGTAAATGTTGCGAGAAAAAAAATTAAATTCATTTTCTTCTATTGCGTATATTTCGGATTATATTATCAATGTATCAATAACTATATGTATTTAATACTAATAATAGGATTTAAAAGAGTCTTTATATTTTGGAGGCATTAATTTCATTCACGATTTTTTTCATAAATATTCAGTATTTAAACTAAGAAAGTTAGTTTACAGTATTTTCAAAACTCTCTTTAATGTATTTTAGTTACCTGTACTTTTATTAAGATATTTGTTTTCCCCAGAATGGCCTTGAAGGATCACACATTATAAAAACGTAAAATGCTTGGGCACCCTAAATGTTATACCATTACCATAATATGTATATTCTTTTTCTTTTAAATGTCTAAAGTTTTCTAAATATCACTTGGAGAACGGCCAATAACACAAAATTGAACTAAACCAATACAAAATAAACTTTTCAGTTTATTCGATTAATATTTAAGGTTTTTAAAATCAAAATATCTAGTAATTTAATAATAAAATTCTTTGCTATATCTACATAATTGTCATTACCAAATATAAATACACAATTTTTTAATAATTATTAATGAACTGTACTATATTATAATTCTGACCAAGGGTGAGTGTTGTAAAACTTAAGTAATTCGAATAGGCTAAATCATCGATTTCAGCATATTATTATCATTCGATTCGATATCAGCTACACTAATGATGTGAACAACCTGGCAGCCAGACTACTTGTGTATAACAACTTTTTTCTTTTAATCTTTTACGATAAAGAATAAATCTGTTGAAAATTTATAGATGTGACAAATATTTAAAAAAAATATATTACACTTGGGTTCATACATTGGATATGCCCAATATACCCAAGTGTTCACCATATCGTATATACATAATATTTATCGCTGACTTTTTCAAATTAATTTTTGAACATTAAAAAAAAAAACTAAAAATAATTCTTATATAAAAAATATTTATTATCTATATATATAATTAATAATAAATAACTAAGCAAAAAACCTTCTTCGTTTTGCAATCATTTTAATTTTATATCATTTATACTTTAAGGTTGATTGATTGAGATTTTATATTTTTTTATACTTTAAGCTGTCGTGTTTAATTCTATACGTCATAGGTTTTAGTTCCACCACCACGCTCATGAAAATAATAATAAAAAATCTGCTCACTTCTCCGCTCGTATTCAAAACAGTGTGTTGTTGCGTTCTACTATTCAACACACAATGTCTCAAAATTCAACAAAAAGTGGAGAACGTAGTGTCTTAACATTAGATTTTCACTAGTTCTCTTTTCTCAGCGTAACGCTTAAATAAGGTTGTCAAATCACAGTGGTTCGCGTAAGCCAAGCCGGAAAAAGAGCTTTTTATGGAATCTTGTGACTAATTTCTCTTTTTGTCCATATAAAGGAGAACCTAAAGGCTAGGTTTTCTTTAATCTTAATATAAAGAGGCCTTTATATTAAGATTAAAGATTTTTTTTATTATTTATTATAATAAGGTACATTTTAAGTTCATACATAAGTACAAATATATATTTTTTGATATACCTATTAAATAAAGTGATTTGTGCAACTTTAGCATCAGTTTTTGATCTAAAAAGAAATTCGCGGTCACGATCATAAAATTTTAAAATTTTTCTATTAGACAACAACACAGTTCTTTGTTGTTATAAAATTTTATAGTACGGTAATTTATTTTAGGCACTCAACCAGCAGTAATAATATGTAACTTACTAGAACGCATGAACGAAGAGAACTGAAACTTGGCAGGCTCCGCATTAGTTACAAATAAAGTTTTTATCTACATATTTGTAAAGTGTATTTTCTTGTTTGTAATCTTATACGAATTATTTCTATTATTCGTATAATTAAATAAAAATAAATAAATCAGCTTAACGCTGTATCCCGCACACAGCAGCGTAGGCAGAGGGAACCTAATGTTAAGACACTTACTTTCCCACTTTCTGCCGAATTCTGAAGACATTGCGTGTTGAGTGGCAGAACTTAAAGCCGCGCTTTTGCCTAGACACCAGAGTGAAGAAATGGAAATATAAATTTAAGTAAATATTTCATCTCTTCAAGTTGGGATCGAACCCTTAACCAGTCGGTTTTACACTCACACTTTGTGCCTGCGCCACGACTGGCCTCAGAAATAATTAATAATAATATTAATTTTGTTTTATTATTTTTAATATCAATATTACAAGTACTATATAGTATTTTTGTATTTTTTTTTACGTATTAACTTAGTATGTAACAACATGGTATAGAAAGTTTACCATGTATTCATAGAGGCTAACGAACGAAACTCTGCGACTTAAAAAAAAATCTCGAGATCTTTTATTCACTATGTGCGTCGTAGAACAGGGCACTTGGCTTGGCTTCAAGAAATTAGACGGAGGGTTTACACTTATACGAATTATATGGAACTTTAAATTGATTATTAGGTAGCTGTGTACGATTTAAAAGTATGCAAAATTATAAGAATATAATAAAATTCAGGTGTTTTTGGTTTATTAAATTTGTTTATGTTGTGGTCCTATCCAATGTAAATACAAACAGTCGCTGTTTTTTATACGAATTTGGATATAGTTTATTTAGTTCACTTTTGACACTCTTAAATGATAATTTCTTTAAATATAAAAGTCGTCAAAGTTTGCTAATTACTTAAAGGTGTTGCATGCGAAAAGTTCATATTTCTATATTTTCTCTTTACGATATGTTTTATTAAAATTGTTTATATATTTAAAGAAAAATCAAACTTTCTATTTTACAACCCTGTCTAATATTCACAAGACAGTTGTGTTTAAAGTTCTTTAGGCATAAAATAAGGTACCTACTTGTTACTTACATAACAACTTCATTAAGATTTACATTTTGTAATTTAGAGCTAGAACACAAGTTTACGTATATATACATATGTTTTATCAAATGATATACATTTCTACATTGAAAAATAATATACTTTTACTTCGCTAAGTAAAAAGAAAATAATGTAAACGTTGTACTATTAACGTAAAAAGCAAAAAAATGTAATATTACTTAACAATGCTCTACTTAGTTTCCTCTTTAAACGTAATACAATATATTTTATTTGAAAAATATAAATATGTCGTCAAATATAGTCAAAATCACATTAATATTTAACATAGAAATTTCAAAACAAGTGTTTTATATTAGAACGGTATATTTTACAATTTTTTGTATCCCTTATTTTACTTTCTTAAAAATAAATTAATCAGCTTCACGCTGTATACCGCGCACAGTAGGGTAGACAGAGGGAATCTAGTGTTAAGACACTCCGTTCCCCACTTTCTGCCGAATTCTGGAGGCATTGCGTGTTGAATGGCAGAACTCAACGCCGCGCTTAACCTCGACACCAGAGCGAAAAAGTGGAAATATAAATTTAAATAAATATTTCATCTCCTCGAGTGGGGATCGAACCCACAACCAGTCGGTTTTGCAGTCATACCTCGTGCCGCTGCGCCACAACTGGCCTCTCTTTTTGTATTTTTATATTTTACTTTCTGGACCGTCTGTTTCTCTGTCTGTCCATCTGTCAAGACGATTTTCCTAAAGAAGGCGTGGAGGCACTGAGCTGAAATTAACATAAAACAGTTCTACAGGTAAGAAAATAACTTCTTATTAATTACTTCTATACCAACGTGAGCAAAAGATACGAGTACGAGCGTTTATGCTTCATTACTAAGGCAAATACCTGTGTATACAACATCTATAGGATGAGTCCCGTGTAGGTTCACTTTAAGGTTTGGTAGTTATGAAACTCAGCAATAAGTGAAATAGTAAAGACAAAGGGAAAATTCCGAAAAATATTTTAAGTATATCGTATGAAAAAACCATTATAAACGTATATTTGCAGTTCATTTCATTCAAAATGAGTGCATATAGCTGCAAATTTAGTTTGCAAACTCTTATAAGTTCTACTTCCCGTTGACCTGTAATCATGAAATTGCTACAGAGCCCTCGATGGGCGAGTCCGCACCTGATCTTTCTTTTTCTTTTAGCGTTACAAACTATGCGTATAATACAAAGGTGAGCTAATTTTATTCTAATTTACGTTCGTTTTCGTTCATATGTAAATTAGAATAAAATTATTAATATTCTTGTTTACGTTCGTATGCACTCATTTTGAATGAAATGAACCACAAATATAAGTTTGTAATGGTTTTATCTGTAATCTATACTTTCAATATAATCATAAAAATTGGTGTTTGTACTTGGAAGGTATTAAAAAAACAATAATTTGGGGACCTTTATTAATGTAGTAGAACACAAAACAAAGGTGTTTTAATTTTATTGTTTGTTTGTGCGTTTGTTATCGCTAATCTCAGAATCGGCTTAAGCGATTTAAATGTAGTTTTTATTATAGGATTTTGGCAAGTTTTCGTTAACATATAGGGTTTATTTTATTACAATCGGTTTATAAATAAAAAAGTTATATCAATTTAAAGTACCTACTTAGTTCGGCAAATTTGTTAATTGCTATAACAGTTATTTTATACAACTGTATTACTGAATTAGCTGAATCTTTATCTTTTAATGTGTATGATGATAAAACACATCGATATTTTATAATTTAAGATCGGGATCGGAATTTACACGGGAAAAATTTCCCTTGCCGTGCACGCGTACTTACCGACTACCTAAATACCGTATAGTTAAATATTTTTCTTTAAATACAACAAATTTTAGAACCAAAATCAAATAAATACTCAAAAAACTTAAATTAATTAATGAGGCCGTCACTGTAAAACCGATTGGGTGTGGGTTTGATTCCCACTCAAAGAAATGAAATATTTATTTAAATTTATATTTCCATTTCTCCGAAAATTCTAATTTCATTTTAAAATATGTTGTTTGACAAAATTGCTACTTCCTAAAAAAGTTATTTTATAAGTACAAATTGAATGAACTAAGTCTTTAGTTCTCAATGTTTTGTCGTTTGACATTGTTTGTAAATTATTATTTGTATAATATGTATGTAGAAAGAACTACGTTTATCACTAGTCACGGTTTACCTAGTCAGATATGAAATAATTAAAAAAAGCTATTAAATACGATAATTAAATTAATTCCCAAAACACTTAAATTACGACTTATTTAATGTATAATCAAACTAAAATAATTAATCCATTTTTAGGGTTCTGTACCTCAAAAGGGATAATACGTAACCCTTATAGAATAACTTGTTGTCCGTCTGCAAGACTATCTTACTTGAGATTGCGTTGAGATATGAATCTGACAGTAATATCAGATATTCAGGTATACAGTTCCTTGGAGCACAGAAATCAAGTTAATACAACACAGTCAAAATATATGAGCATATATGTATGTATCGCTTTTGCTTCAGTTTGTATGAAATTCACTGCGCAATCAAAATATATATATATATATATACATATATATATATATATATATATATATATA
>JAATLQ010036051.1:0-14839 GCA_013421005.1 Heliconius erato x Heliconius himera | reverse complement strand
ATATTACAGTTTATTCTCAATTATTTATCTGCGTGCTTCAGTGTTGTTATAGAAACACTTGTTTGTTTTAACTATTATGTTTTACAAAACATTGAACATCACTAAAAGAAATGTGTTTCTCTGAAGTAAGCTATCGGAGGCGACGACGTTCATTAGTTCTGTTTATAAAAATCTAAGAAATACATTAATTTGTTTACTTTTCAATTCTATAATGAATACATTAGTGCGCATTTTTTAATTATAAATTAAATTATATTTTTAAATAACTATTCTTGATTAGAAGCCAGTCGTGGCGCAGCGGCACGAGGTGTGACTGTAAAACCGACTAGTTGTGGGTTCGATCCCCACTCGAGGAGTTGAAATATTTACTTAAATTTATATTTCCATTTCTTCGCTCTGGTGTCGAGGTTGAACGCGGCGTTGAGTTCTACCAATCAACACGCAATGCCTCCAGATCTTTCTTTTTTTTACTCTTGATTAATTTTATTTTTAGAGGCCAGTCGTAAAAATCTTTCTACAGAGATGTTAACAACATAAATAAGTTGTAACAAGCATATAAGAATTTCGACGTAGCTTGATGAGAACGTATGGTCGTAGTACGTACCTACCTACGTAGGCTTAGTGATCAGAGCGCTTGGCTTGGGTTTCCAAGAGGTGCGGGTTCAAATACCATTTTAGGGTTCCGTACCTTTATAAAGAAATCCTTATAAGATCACTTTTTTTACAGACAGATAGTCATGTCCTTTATCTCAGAAAGACTTTGAGATATGAAGTTGAAATTCAATATATATACTCAGATCTACGGCCCCATAATTCCCTAATAGAAAACATATTTCTATATTTACTTTGAAAAAAGGTATGGTCGTTTATTTAGCTAAAAATCGCGTATTTCGACACTATCAAGAGAATCAAAATTCATAGGGTACTTCCGGTTCACCTAGAATTATGAAATTTGGTAGCTATCATCTAAAGGTAGTACCTACTAGTTCAAGAAATTATCTGAAAATTATACATTTATGGTTAAACCCTAAAAAATAATACGCATAAAAACGGTGTAAAATTTGGTATTCAAGCCGCTAGTTCAGGGAGGTATCAAATGAAAGGGCTCTGCTCTAGGTGAGTCCGGTTCGCCCTTGTCCTGTTTTTCTTAATATTTTTTCTAAATAAACACAATGTTTTCCTTTCTTCGTTTTGTGTCGAGACAAAGCGCGGCGATGAGTTCCGCCATTCAATACGCTATGCCTCCAAAATTAGGTGGAAGGCAGGGAGCAGAATGTCTTAACACTAGGCTCACTCTGCATACCCTGCTACATGCGGGATACAGCGTGAAGCTGAAAAAAAAACCTAAAATATTTTTGATTGATTATAAAATGAATGTACCAAATATAAAACAAACGGTTCTTCCTCTAGTTGAAAAGGAAGCCAATACGTAGCGAGGACAGAACTATCTTTACCTACGTAGATATCACATATAGCATCTGACACAAAGTGACAAATCATATACATCAGTTGATCGCATACCTTGATGTATCATATCAGTATTGACTGGTGTTGTAATTCAGCACCCACGATATGGATCAATTTTGATCCACGCATAGGCACTATTGAGGATTGAAATAATTATCGTTCGTTCGTATGCTTCGTTTAATTGCACATGTAAACCATACAGGCATATATTTATTTATTCATATTTAACTAAGTAATTTAAAAGGGCCAAGATTTATTTCATTAAATATGCTAAACATTATTTCAATAATATTTCACATTAAAATATTTTTTTTTCAGCTTCACGCTGTATCCCGCCCACAGCAGGGTAGGCAGAGGGAACCTAATATTAAGACACTTCGTTCCTCACTTTCCGTCAATGTCTGGAGGCATTCCGTGTTGAGTGGCGGAACTTAACGCCGCGCTTTCCCCTCGACACCAGAGCGAAGAAATGAAAATATAAATGTAAATATATATATTTCATCTCCTCGAGTGGGGATCGAACCCACAAACAGTCGATTTACGGGCACACTTTGTGCCCGTGCGCCACGACTGGCCTCTCATTAAAATATTTTGTATTTAATAATATAACTGAAATATCAATTTCTAAAATTATCTTTAGACGATACTCCTAGTTTAGTTTTAACGAACTAACAAGAAAAAAAAATAACCAAAACACTAATATTAACTGTAGAACAGTAACATTTACAAATAAAAACTTTAAAATTCGATTATGAATGGAGGTAGCAAATTGAAAAATCCTTACGTTGGCAGCCATGATACAGACGTGATAATGTTGTTCGACGCGTGCGCCGACAATTAAGCTCACTCGCTAACGAGCACGTAGGTGCCATTGTAAGGATACCGCCTGATTAAAATTTTTAGTACTGTATACAATTTTTTGATTTTGTTACCAGCTTTATACGTTTCAGAGTTTTTTTTGTAATTATTAATATTCTTCACGTCAGTTTCACGCTGTATCTCGCACACAGTAGAGTAGGCATGTGGAACTTAGTGTTAAGGTACTCCGTCTCACTTTTACCTCGATACCAGAGCTAAGAAATGAATATATAAATTTAAAACGCAATAATTTATATCGCAGATAATTAAATATATATTTGTTTAAAATTGATTTTAAAAAATAGGTCCCGCTGAGTTTCTTGAGCCGGTTCTTCTCAGGTCTGAGGCATTAACTTTAGTGAACTGGTGGTAACTTATTTGACGGTAAAAAAATGAAGCATGTAACTTCTTATTTTGAATTAAATTATTTGAATTTGAATTGAATTTGTAATAAATATCGAATGGGGATCGAGCCCACAAGCAGTCACAGTCATACTTTGTGCCCATGTGCTACTACTGGTCTTGTAATATCTAATCTCATTCATTTTAAAATATATATTCTTCATATAGTTATATAGAAAAAAAAACATTTAAATTTGTTTTAGTTTGATGAAATTTACAAACAAATCACTTTCTTAATGAAGAGTGTAGTAACGATTGGTAGATTAAATTGGTGACATACACTTTGTCATGTTTGCTATCAATATAAAAGTTTTTTTTTTATTTTGGGAAAAGTTGAAAACATAAAACATTCTGCGGTCGACTACAAAAATATCCTAACAGTATTCAAATTGATGAATACTCTGCAATGATTTAAAAAAATAATACCGGATGTAGTATTTGTTAGAAATGTAAAGTAACATTTGCAATATTTTTGTACAAATTGTATGGAAGTTCTGACTAATAATTTGAAACCGTGTTTTGGTTGTAGATTGTTTAGAATTTTTGTTGTAGTTTTGTTGTGTGTAAATTAGAAATATTATTAAGAGAGTATTACTTATAGTATACAATAATTTATACCTAATAGGCACAGGAATTTATATAGGCAGCTTAAAGCAATAATTTTCTGCAGCTTTAAAGCAGAACTACACGTTTAAAGCAGAGCTATCTATAAACCTTTTTAATAAATTTGTTGGTATATGAGAAAAAAATAAATAAAACGATATAGTATAGCAGTCTGGTTTCACCAACATGTGCTGACAGCCGTCAAAGATCACTTGCATTGAACAGTGATGGTCCGTAAGCATTTTATTTTAGCAATTTGAATTGAATAGTTCGGAAAAACATGTTTCTGTTAAAATAAAGCAAAAAAAAAGCTTTATGAATATAAACTGTTGCGAACATGTTTTGATTTTTTCCTCTATTTAGATTCGGAAATTTTCTATTAATTTAAGATATTTTTTAGATTATTTGTATGCTAATCAGCTTCACTCTGTATCCCGCACACAGCAGGGTAGGCAGAGGGAACCTAGTGTTAAGAAAATGGACGGAGTGTCCCCACTTTCTGCCGAATTCTGGAGGCATTGCGTGTTGAGTGGCAGAACTCAACGCCGCGCTTAACCTCGACACCAGAGCGAAGAAATGGAAATATAAATTTAAGTAAATATTTCATCTCCTCGAGTGGGGATCGAATCCACAACCAGTCGGTTTTGCAGTCACACCTCGTGCCGCTGCGCAACGACCGGCCTCTAATAATAATAATATTTAATAACGTACAATAATCTTTAGAAAATGTACAAGATAGTGTGAATGTATGTGCTGTGAAGTGTATCAAATATAGATTCCTGAAGTACTTCAACTTCATGTAAAGCTTCAAAGTTATACCTCTCTGCGACAGTATAACATTTTTTAAGTGCCTTAGGAATAGTAGATAAATGTTAAAGTTATGTAAAAATATCTAACAATTTCAAATATTTTTTCACTTTTAATATATACTTGCTTGTGTACTTATAACTATATCAACTAGCGGCCCCCATGCCTAAGACTACGTCCGCTTGAAATATACGAATGTTTATTTAAGTGTATTTATAAAAAAGCAGATTAAGCAGGAGTCGGACTCGCTCATAGAAGGTTCTGTACCAATTTCAGTTTTGTGATTGGTAATCTTAAAGGCTTTAATGATGCAGTGAATAAAGTTAAGACTTAACTTTGCGGCCATATTTACTTATTTAGTACGACATGAACTACAAATATATATACGTTTGTAATATTTTTTTATAATGAAATACTAATATTTTTTACTTTTCTAATCGCTTTATTTGTATCGTAAGAACGTAGTTCGTCCTAAATTTCAGCTGTATGGTTGTGTATGGTTTTGATTATGCGGTGAGTTTCATACAAAATGAAGCAAAAACGATACGTAAATGCTCACATCTTTTGACTGCGTTGTATTAGAAGCTAAATTTTTGTGATCCAAGGAACTGTAAACTTGAATATTTGATATTATTTTCAGATTCTCACGGCAATCTTAAGTTACGGGTTAACGGGTCTTGACAGATGGCCAGACGTTCAATAAAGTGATTCTATAATGGTTCCGTATTTTCCTTTTGCCGTACAAAACCCTAAAAATAGATTGAAATGGATGCACTAAATAAATCAAGTAATTTAAGTGCTTTAGAATTGATTTGATTATTGTATTATATTAAAAAAAAATGTTTAGTTTTCCCACAAAAATAACGACTCTCCACTTCCACTCTGTTTTACATAGAGTGGAACAGTCTATATTGCCACACGAATCTCTATTTATCATTGAGAAATTTCAAACACTACGTAGCTGCTTGCATTGCAGAATCCTAAATCTTGGAATCTTGCTCGATTTAAAATCATATAATGTCCAGTTTCTTCTATCATCATACAAATAATAATTTACAAAGAATATAAAACAATAAATCATTGAAAAATAAAGATTTGGCCAATTCAATAAAACAGTTGTATAAAATAACTCTTTTAGAAAGCAGCAATTTTGTCGAACAACATACTTCAAAATGATATAACTTTTTTATTATATCAAAATACCCTTTATGTTACTCTGCAACCAGAGGTTATGAATCTTTCAGTGTGAGTTCTATAATAATGGGTTCAGCTGGTTCAGAGGTTAGCCCGCATAAACAGGGATACAGACAGATAAAAAATTTAAAATAGTTTAATTGTGTTTTGGTGTCGTGTAAATAACTATATGCACTTCTAAAAACACAGTTATATTGATATCAAAGACAGATTCTATAATTTTGCATTGTGCTGCTACGCCCGCTTGAAATATTCAAATGTTTATTTCAGTGTATTTAAGAAGAAACCGGCCAAACACGAGTCGGACTTGCTCACCTAGGGTTCTGTACAAATTTCAGTATTGTGATTGGGAAATACCTTATAGGTTTTGATGATGCGACGAAAAAGTAAACAAACGTGTGCATATGCACTTATTTTGTATAAAATGAATTACGTATTTTTTTTACTTCAATTAAATATCTATAATATTTTACTTTTCAGGTTTTTTTTCTTTATTCGTCGTCCTAATTTTAAAACTGGAGGTCTAAGGGAAATACACTATAGGTCCTGATTACGCGACGAATTTCATACAAAATGATGGAAAAACGATACATAATGCTCATATCTTTTGGCTGCCTTGTATTAGAAGCTTAATTTTTGAGTTCCATGGAACTATATATCTGAATATTTGAAATTAATTTCACCTTGATACCTCAACGCGATCTCACGTAAAATGGTCTTGACAGACAGACAATAGAGTGATCCTATGAGGGTTCCGTTTTTATCCTTTTGAGTTACAGAACTCTAAAAATGGGATTTTTTGTTTGGTTATTTATACAAAAAAATAAAATAAAATGATATTCATTCAGCTTCACGCTGATCTCGCGTGCCTAGTGTTACGACACTCCTTTCCCCACTTTCCGCCTAATGTTTTCGAGGCATTGCATGTTGAGTAGCAGAGTATGACGAAGGTGGATGGCGAGAGTTCTTCAGTGGGGCGGAAGTAAAACCAGAGTCGTGCAACAATGTTTTTTACTCAGAGGTTTACAAATTTGTGTCCTTCGTACAATCGAAACATGCTATTTTATACTCTTTTTAAAATACAATTACCCACTTTTACAATTTATATTTAGACACGTTCCATTTCTCGATATCAAATAATTATACTTAAAAATAACAAAAGTATTATACTTTATATGCTAATACTAAATTATTATTGATTATATTTTATTATTATTATTATGTATATTATAATTATCATCATATATTATTATTGTTAGTTAACTCATATCATATTGAAGTATAAGACGGAATATAATTGTATTAAATAGCGGCTGGTGTAATGCGAGGTATTATATTATCTGTTACAAGAGCTCAATGCCGTTCTTTTGCCTTGGAGCCATAGCAAAGAAATGAAAATATTAATAAATAATAATTCATTCCATCGAGTGGGGATGGCAACTACAACCGTCACGTTACAGTCACATCCTTGTGCCCCTGCGCCACGACGGTCTCTATTTTATTGTTATGCATTAACTTTATAAATCGTAATTTAAGTGTTTTGGTTAAGCCAATTATGTTTTGAAAATTGATTTGATTTGGCTTGCAAAAATATTTAATAGAAAAATGTTTAATTATTTCACAGCTGTCTAGGTAAACCGTAACTGCGCGCCAACTGTAAACATAGTTTTTCCCAAATAAATTCCGATTTCGCAAAAATACCGGGTTAAAACATATATTATATATTACTTCACAAATCTCTATCTATCATTGACAAATTGCAAGCACGACGTGGTTGTTTGAGAGGGTGTCAACTTATATTGGAGAATCTTAAATCTTGAAATCTCATCATACAAATAATAATTTACTAACAATATCAAACAATACAATAAAACGGTTGTATCCGTTGCAACGGTTGTAACGGTTGTGACCGTCCTAATAAGGAAGTAGCAGTTTTGTAAGACAAAAATGTTAAAATAGTTTTTTTTTGTTTTGGTATCGTGTAAATTACTATATGCACTTAAAAAAGATACGTTTATATTGAAATCAGGGGCAGATTCCAAATTTTATTTTTATGTATAGATATAAATAAAGAGTAATTTAAGTTCTTTTTTTCAGCTTTACGCTATATCTAATATCCCGCATATAGCAGAATAGCAGAGGGAATTTAGTGTTAAGATACTTACTGCTTTTCCCACTTTCTGCGCAATTTTCGAGGCATCGCGTATGTAGTAGTGGAACTCAACACCACTCTTTGTCTTGTTAACACAGCGAAGAAATGAAAATATTAAATCAAAAATAACCAGCTTCATTGTATCCCGCATACAGCAAGGTAGGCAGTGGGAACCTAGTACTAAGACACTCCATTCCCCACTTTTCGCCGAGTTCTCTTTGAGGCATTGCGTGTTGAGTGGCAGAACTCAACGTCGCCCGACAAGGCAAAGCCTCGACACCAGAGCGAAAAAATGAAAATATACATTTAAATAAATATTTTACTTTTGCGTTTACAGGCTCACTTTTTGTCCCCGCACCACGACTGGTCAATACCTACACAAAAAACTGTTGGTAAGGGTGTCCTTAGATAGCCGCCATGCCCATGGCATGATAATGTGTTTGTAATCATACGTGAAGAAGCTAGCCTTACAGTAGCAAGAGCATAGAGAAATATAATAACTAATAAACAATAAACAGAATTTATGAAAAAGGTTGTTTAAAAATATGGACATTAATCTGCGAGCCCAGTCATGGCGCAGGGGCACAAAGTGGGACTGTAAAACCGACTGGTTGTGGTTTCGATCCCCACTCGAGGAGATGAAATATTTACTTAAATTTATATTTCCATTTCTTCGCTCTGGTGTCGAGGACAAGCGCGGCGTTGAGTTCTGCCACTCCACACGCAATGCCTCCAGAATTCGGCACAAATTGGGTAACGAAGTGTCTTAACACTAGGTTCCCTCTGCCTACCTTGCTGTGTGCAAAAAAATTATCAAAAAAATATCTGACTGACATGTATAAGGAACAGTACGAAATCGCTGAGGATGTTGGCGTTTCTTCACTCACACCTGGCATTTTCTTTTTCTAACTTCTACTTTAATTTAAATTTTAGTCATAATATTAAAGTTATAAATATTTCAAACTCACTAACAAACTGAATAAGATATAATATTTCTAGATATCTATTTCTAGATATTTCTTGCCCTGCAACTACTTTAAAATTTACACACAGAATAGAATCCAACGACAATGCAATATTTACAGAGTATGAACCTAATGTCCTTCTGTCCAATATCCAATATTTTTCTTTGTTTCTAACCTGCAGCTAGTTTATACTAACTGACTAACTAATTTTGTTGTAATCATAAGCAAAATAACAAGTAATTATATGTAATGAAGTTCAGAAAGGTGAAGATTTTTCAACTTGTTTCTTATTAATGAAAATTATATCAAATTAATATTTCAGAAGTAATTCAAAACTTTGTGGTTTTGATTTATTTAATTAATAGGTAAAAGTCAGCTTTAATTATTATTTATAACCTCATTACGTTGATAAAAGCAAGCGTAGCTTTAGACAGTTTTAATTATGTACCTATAGTAAGATCACGTTTTTTTTATTATAAAGTAAACCAACCTTATAATCAAAAAAAAATATGAGAAAATAGCTCTTTCTAATATTTGTGGTAAATAATGACGGAAATCGTATGTATTCTAATTTCTGTCAAAGATTTCTAGAGAAATACCGGTTTTGGTTGTAATTAGTAATTTGCCTTTAGTTTTATTATTTGGTTTATTACATAATTTATAAATACATCACACAAGACATGAGTTTAAAACTAAAAATGATAAAAATAAAGTAGTTGAAAAAAAAGTAAATACCTAGTTTTATTATAATAATATTATGACAAACTACTACTATAGCTATAAAAGAAATTTAAAAGAAGATATATATAAACTTTACAAAATAAATAGAAACATCCTTTTGAACTACTACTTAACTTCAACATAAAATAACAATAATTATACGTCACAAAGGAGACGGAATTGAAGAAACCGTTTTAATATACCAATAGTGTAGGTGACTGTGCTGGCCTGCTACGATCGCTCGAAAAATTACAAAGATCTTACAAAGAGACTCGGTGGTAAAAAGAAATCCTAATTTTCCCCTTCTATCATCTCCACTGCACTTCATAAACTTGTAACCTAAAGGGTCTTATTGGACAAGCGATATAGGTCATGGCGATTAAGAGCTCTTTTGATGAAGTCGATTTCATATGAGGCATTATATTGTATAAAATTAAGTAAATGATTTGAATATAATTATTAATAATTTTTGTCTTTTTGTAGGCCGTCGTGGCCCATGGGGACAAGTGTGTGACTGTAACGCGACGGTTGTGGGTTCGATCCCCAACCGAGAGAGTGAATTAATATTTTTTAATATTTTCACACATCACATTAAATTGTAAAGATATATCCACAACAGTTTTCACTACATTTTTCGTTATCGCCGCTTATGTATAACTAGAGGGCGCGCACGGCTTCGCCTGCTTATTAGGAGTGAATTCTAAAAAAACCACGCAACACGTGTTCCATAAAATATTTTTAACAGTCTGAATTTAATTTTTTATAAAAATCGGTGGCGATTTAAAGATTTTTCCATATGAACTTTCAACCCCTTATTTGAACCCGGGCTTAATTCTTAAAAACCATGAAGCACGTGTTCAATGAAATATTTTTAAGAGTCTGGATATAATTTTATAAGAATCGGTGCCAATTTAAAAAAAAATCCATAAAAACTTTCAACCCCTATTTCATCCCTTTAGGGTTAAAATTTTTCAAAATCCCTTCTTAGTGGATGTCCAGAATATGAAAATAAACATCTGCCCAAATTTCACGTTTCTACCATCAGCGGCTACGGCTCTGCGTGTGTCTTACCTCAGTCAGTCAGCACAAGTCCTTTTATATATATAGATTATTTTTTTGTTATGTTCACCTTTTTACACGTGTAATGGAGGCGTGGGGTATAGGTTGTGCAAACCTTGTACTTTAAACAGATGTTCTATAAAAATTGAATCAGTATGGTATCGGTAAAGGTGACATACATTATAAAAAAATGATTTTAATATCTAAAAACTAGTGGGAAATGGAGTGTCTTGACACTAGGTGCCCTTTCATTTTATTTGAATTGTATTAGTATTAAAAAAAAGATAAAGAAATTTAATTCGATTGTTTCATCACATCAGCTTTGTGATATGAGATGCAAAATAAAAGCAATTTTATATAATAATATTTTATTCGATCTAATTAAGTAAAAAGCCAGCCAAGTGCGAGTAGGACTCGCCCACAGAGGGTTTTCCTACTAACTTCAAGATTGTTGGTCAATGGGAAGAATAACTTATAAAAGTTGGAAAATTAAATTTTGATGGCGTATGCATTCATTATGTATGAAATGAACTGGAGATATATAAATACAAGTTTATCTATAATATAAATATATTTTTTATGAATATTTTTCTTTATTTTTACTGCAAGTTTTCACTTTATGCCAAATTTTATTATTGTAGTTCTATGTCGATTAAAATTGACAAACTTATCTTTGCGATCTTATATCTATAAGGGTTCTGTTTTTAAGATAGAGAACCCAAATAAATTAAAAAAATCATAGATTATAGACCCTAAGCAACATCATATAGTATGATGTGTGATATTGCACGCGAAGTTGTTATTTCAAGGTAGAGAGATCCAAGTACGCATCAAAACACTCCGTTCTCCGCTTTTCTTCCAAATATGCAGAAATAATGAAAAACAACACCACATTTTGTCGTGAAAATATTTATTCAGTGACAATCGGACAATCACCGCTTATACCGTTAGGCGATGCCCCACTGCGTCGTGGTGTCCATATTGATATTTACTATATTAACGATTTTCCAATTCAACAGTGAACATGTAAGAGTTTCTTTTTGCTGCTATGTAAAGACAGAGAGATCTACATATACCAATACAAATTATAACTATATAAATATATTTTAAAGCATAAATAAATAATTAATTCGTTAGTCGGTATCTTTTGTAAAGATTGGACGGCACTCGACACGTGTATGCATATTATAATATTAGGTTCTGCAAGGTAAAATATAATTTACAAGGTAATGTGGTTGATCCGCTTTTGATCGTAAGTAATGAATTTTCGTTAGCGAGGTCATCTCTATATATAATAAAAGGATAGAAAAGTCAATTCTGTACATGAAAGATATAAAAAAAAATAAAATTAGGTCGGTTTATATGTCGATTATAGAACCTAAAAAACCACTCAACAGAATTCTTGTCTGTCTGTCTGTCTGTCTGTCTGTTTGTTTGTTCGTCAATCACGCAAAAACTACTGGACAGAAATTGATGATTTTTTGCATGGCATTAGCCTAGGGTCCCAAGGTACATTTTTTTTGGGTTTCATTCCGAATTTCATTATAGTTTTATTTAAAAAAAATAAAAACTGAAAAATGTAAATTACTTAAAATACCGATAACTACTATATGAAATTAAATTATATTTAGCATGGTAATAGTTCAAAGTTTAATGCAACTTAGAGAATAGTTTTTATCATAGAGTACAAATAAATTTTACCAGAAAAAATAACAATTATATTTTTTAATAAAAAAAATTGACTTCTTCAATTTCAATCGGATTTCATACTCTTAACTTAACCAAACTTTCACCAAACTACCCTTTATGTGTACTCTTTCTAATAAAAAAAGAATCATTAAAATCGGTTGAGTTGATATTGAGTTATTCTTCCATTTGTCGCGCACATACTTAACGTAATTTTGAGATTTATATGATTTTCTCATAGATACCATTGTCAGAAATGAACTAAATTAAAATAAGACTATACGGGACGCACTAGCTTCCAAATAAAAAAAGAATCATCAAAATCGGTTTACACAGTCAAAAGTTCTGAGGTAACAAGAATAAAAACTACAGTCGAATTGAGAGTTTTAAGAAGTCGGTTAATAGAAATTTGACATAATTAAATTACGATTATTGTATTTAACCACATCTTAAAAGAAGAAAGTAAATTGAGGCCGTTCGTGGCACAGGGGCACAAAGTGTAAACTGGTTGTGGGTTCTATTCCCACTTGAGGAAATTAAATATTTATTTAAATTTATATTTCCATTTCATCGCTCCCGTTCTTACGCTACCCCGTTTTATGCGAATTCGGAGATACGCGATTTGTTATTTTGATTGCCGCGCATCGGCTCTCTCGCTCTGTCCACTCAGTGTTCAGCGACAGGTTTAAACATGTTCCGCGTGAAATTGTTTTATATTATAATCTCTAATTATGTCGTCTAAAAGAACGAAAAATTTGTCATTTGAGCATAATAAGAATAGAAAAACACTGTCTTTGGAGTGGAAACTAAATATAATTAAAGACTTTGAAGTAAAAATGAAAATTTGTGAATTGAAAAAGAAGAAAAATTGAACTCGGCAGGCAACATTGTTAGAATATATGAAGCCTTCGATATCAAAATAACTCCGGTTTAGGTTACTTTCATAACAATGTAATTTTTTTTATTATCCTACACTTTATTAAACATTTTTCCACCACCAACATGTTGAACACCGACTTAGCGAATTCGACTTACACGGCAATCGCTCGGTCCCACCTACCGCGTAAGTCCGGGGTATTACTGTATATGTATTTGGAAAGTAAATTCTGATTGTGAGTTCATAGTTTATAAAACTTTATATTGTGTTTAGATGATGCGGTGATGTCAATACATTTTAATCATTTATATATACGTTGCATTCATTTACAGTAGATATATTTCTCAAGAGAACTTTCTCAAGTCTATATATTTAAAAAATACATTAAATATTCATGTTAAGGATGTATCAAATATATTAATGTCATCTGTTAAAATAGCGTGAAGCTGATTAAACTTAATGTTATACTCAAAACAAATGAATTGTATGTAAATTTATTAATACGTTTCAAGTATGAAAAAAAAGAAAAATAGCAATATAATTGCGTTTTTCCTTTTTTTCCAATATTTTATATTTCTGTTATTTATATCGATATATCAGGGCCGTAAATGCGAGAACAGAGCTGCCATCTTAGTACAGAATAACCTCTAAAAAATGTATTTACGTGTTATAGTTAAAGAATAAAAAGAATATGTGATTCCTCTATAGAATATATTATTCTACATTATATCATAAAAACAGGTTTAAACAGTGCATATGAAGGTATCCTCCTGTAGTATAACTATTTCCAATTACTATCAACACTACTATGTCAATACTATTTGGTACCTATTAGTGTAATTTTGAACATTTTGAATATTTTCCTGCCATTATAATGAAAAACATAGACTATTTTTGAATTTGAAAAAATAATTTATTAACTATAAGAATATTGGTAGTTTTTCAAAAGGTATAAGAATTAAAAATTGCCTAAAATATGCTTTCTTTGCAAGTGTTGTAATAACTA
Organism: Heliconius erato x Heliconius himera; assembly: GCA_013421005.1. Lineage (NCBI taxonomy): Eukaryota > Metazoa > Arthropoda > Insecta > Lepidoptera > Nymphalidae > Heliconius > Heliconius erato x Heliconius himera. Next base: position 1,043 of record JAATLQ010036051.1, on the reverse strand, counting down.
TTGGTATCTATTAACCAAAAAAATACTATAAATATTAAACATGCTCAATTATACAGAGTTTTTTGTAAGTAACATTTTAAATGAAACCACAGTTTTAACTACTCTATAAAAAACCCAAAAATAAAAAAGTTATTTTTTCAAACAAAATAAATAAAATTATCGTTGTAAAATAAAATATAATTTGTCGAGAACGACGCACGCACACATAAACCTATCAAAGGGAAACTGCCGCATACGCCTCATTCCGAAATCGAGTCGTAGATATTGGCGGCAAAGTTTAAATTTCTAAAGATTTTAGTAGTATTTTTATGGTAGTATGTGTTTACGTTATTGGTATCTATGCGTAACCACGTTACAAGAAATATAAATATGAATAAACATCGTGAAATGAAAAAAAAAACCTACGTCTTCACTGTTGATGTACCTTGCTTAATTTCTTTAGGTATGGTTTTAAAATATTTTACCCTATATGCTGTTTCCGTAAATGGAGCGCTGACGCTTCTCTTCTCTTCTTTGTTAAAGGCCGTCGCGGCACAGGGGCACAAAGTTGTGACTGTAACGCGACTGTTGTGGGTCCGATCCCCACTTGGAGGATTGAATTATTATTTACTAATATTTTCATTTCGTTTAATAATATTTTCATTTCGTACAGCAGTCACACATTATACGCAAAAGGCGGGATAAAGCGTGGATCTGGTTTTAACTTTGTGTAAACCGATTATAATAAAGTCCAGTCCAGTTGAGGCCAGTCGTGGCGCAGCGGCACGAAGTGTGACTGTAAGACCGGCTGGTTGTGGGTTCGACCCCTACTCGAGGAGATGAAGTATTTACTTAAATTTATATTTCCATTTCTTCGCTCTGGTGTCGAGGTTAAGCACGGTGTTGAGTTCTGCCACTCAACACGCAATGCCTCCAGAATTTGGCAGAAAGTGGGGAACGGAGTGTCTTAACACTAGGTTCCCTCTGCCTAACCAGCTGTGTGCGGGATACAGCGTGAAGCTGAATAAAATTAATACTCAATATTTAAGGACAGTTTGCCAAAA